>DWMZ01000275.1:0-26914 GCA_018249855.1 Eueides tales michaeli | reverse complement strand
ATATATATATATATATATATATATATATATATATATATATATATATAATATATATATATATATATATATATATATATATATATATATATATATACATAGATAGTGGCGCTGGGACACAAGCGCCACAGGTCCCTACCGTCGAACCCCACTCCAAGAAATAAGGTAAGACTATCATCAATTTAATGATCTAATAATGATGATGTATATATATTCCGATATATATATATATATATATATATATATATATATATATATATATATATATATATATATATATATATATATATATATATATATATATATATATATATATATATAGCAATAGTAATACAACATGCAAAACATTTCTTTTCTGTGCTCGTTACTACCACGATGTTCGTTACTTTGGGGAAAGATGAAACCCTCAAGGGATACCAGGTGTCCACTAAAGAAGACTTGCTAAAGCTCTTGCAAAGGCTCACCAATATGTTCCCGCTGGTATATTAAGAAGTGAAGTGATGCGGCGTTAAGAACCACCACTCAATACGCTACATCCGGAACGATAGAAAGTGAAAGAGGAGGCAAATATGAAAAGCAAAATACAAGATCAGGAAAGAGGTTCGTAACAACTATAGTTGTTTAACTTTATATGCCTAGTTTGCTATATATGTAATTATTTTAAAGTTTTTTTAGTTAAACTGGTTAGTCAAATGCGATTTAAAATTCTGCCTTAGCTAGAAAAATATGTCAATATACCAAGATATTCACACGAGATTAACTAAATAAAAATACTATGATTTTTGACTTAAAAACAGCTTCTGTTCTATTCTGTTACCTTAAACATAGTCATAGTAATGTGTATGTGCTTAAACAACAGTATACAAACATAATACACGTGTTTTGTTTTAATTTTAATAAAGTAATGTATCCTTATGAACTACAACTGTGCCAAATTTCATAGTCTTTAATCTTATAAAATTTTGCTTCACGTGTTAATACGTGATAGTGCTTACAATAGTCTTTTCGAATAAAGAATATTTTTAAATAAATATACACGACAACAACAAAAACTGGGAACTTTAGGGACTTAATCTTTGATTACTAATGATAAGGCAACTTTTGGTAAACGAAGAAGCTTAATAAAGCTTATAATTATAAATACAAATAGCTTAACCTAAAAAAGTGATTCAAACCTTTTCATTGTCTAGAATATTCCAATTTATAATACTTCCGGTCGCTTGAGACAGGAAATTAACAGCATCCTTCGAATTGTTAAAGACTATTAATAAATTGTTTTACTATTGTATTTGTTATTAATGTTGTTTTCTTAAGAAAAAAAACCTTATATATGAAATCTCATTTTTTAACTCTTTTAAAATTATACAAAAATGAAAAAAAGCCGCGAAGAAATTATTAAAGGTATACAAATTTTCATTTAATTATTGAGTACATAGTGAGTCATACAAAATATATATTATTAATTTCATTTTTAAGAAACATACATTCTAAAGAAACCGAGACCATTCGTAGCGCAATGACACAGGTGTGTGACTGAACGCGACCGGATACAGGTTCGACCTTCATGTTTTCAAAAATCCAAATTTATTTTACTACTAATATAGTTAAATAAAATATGTATGTATGTACTATATGTGACTTCATTTAAGCAATGAAATTTCAACATCAGTATTTTTTCTACCTTTTTTTTTTAGCTTCTACGTAACTGACTAGCGCAGTTACGTAGTAGGCTGAGGAAATTTGAAAGCCCAGTAAGTAATTCTGTTCTTTTCCCAACTTTCCATTGAGTTTGAAAAGCACTGTGTATTGACTGGCTTTATATTGTTACTGGAGTAAAAAAATCATAATATATATTCCTCGAGTGAGCATTGAATTCACTACCTCACCACCAACGCGCCGCCGCGCCTCAAGTCAATTACTTTCTAAAATAACACAACATTTGATCAGGAAAATCAATATACAAATAATTTTGACAAAAGAAAATCAAAGGGACCCACCCGTAGTTAAATTTAGACTTAAGCTTATTGGAGTTTGTTTTACCGTTAAATCACTTCCGGCGTCGTTTCGGAGGCGCAAAAACAACTTTACTCATTTCTATTTGGGAGGGAGATGTGAACAAATATTGTTTTTGACCCTCGCCCCTGAGATATTTACACGATATATTATTAGTGACACCGTCAATGTTTTACTGCGAAAACTTATTTAGTATGGTGATACTGAAATTGTATTAGCTAAAACTAAATTACTCATAGACAATAAAATTAAAAAAGGACCCTGAATTAAAAAAATTACTCTCTCAACTCGGCAAAATGCTTGTAGTTCTTAAATTACTAATTTGATTGTCGTAAAACATAGCTAAGAACTACCGCAATGAACATGGCTTTCGATAAAACCGTCTTCAAATAGGCTCATCTCAAGAGCCGTGACACAAATAGACACACATACTGATAGACATGTGAAACTAACAACAACTCTCTTTTTGGGAGATAGGATTCCTCGGGAGAGAGAGAGAGAAAGTCAATATTCTTTATTATTTTTAAAATTATGAGTTTTGGTTCGTCACAAAAACTCATAATTTTATGATCGATTGATTAGTCAATCGTCATGTAGTTTAAATAACTTATGATTTTTATGAAGTGAAAATTAATTGGTTTGAATTTATTGAATATTTCATTTCTCAGCAGCGAGAAAATAAAAATAATTTATATTAAGATACTATAGCGTTTGACGCTCCGTTCTCTCTTGAGACTAAGCGCGATGTTAACAATTCTGTCATGTGCCCGTAGACAAAATTTTGGTACAAATTTCAGCATGATACCTGCCTCGAGTGGAGATCGAACCAAAAACTATCATGTTTACAAATTAACACTGTTTGACTGCCTTACAAAAACTTAAATTAAATACATTTTAACCTATTTTTTACAAGAATAAAAAATCTGAATTCCCCATAGAAACACTAATGGAGAGAAGCTTCTAATGTAATCTCCTTAGTACAAAATACAGTACAGTCGCCAAGTCGTGGCCTCTCTGAATTTTATTATTGTTTTCTGTTATTCGTTGTATCCTGCGCATGGTAAGGTAGTCAGAGGGGAATTGGTAGTATTAAGACACTCCGTTCTCCACTTTCCGTCAATTTTGAGGCATTCATTTTTGAATGGCGGAATCCAGCGCCGCGCTTTACCTTGTTATCACAATTAAAATATTAAATATTTAATTTGAAAATATTAAATATTTTATTTTTTTGAGTAGGGATCGAACCCACAATCTCCGGCTTTTACAGTCACACGCTTGTGCTCCTGCGTCACGACAGGCTTGATTATTTGGTTGTAGGTAATTGTTTTCTTCCCCAACGACCAATGTATATAATTTAAGAAGCCTATCTTCAGAGTAGCCACAACTAGTCAACCGTACTATACGTTATAAACGTAGTATATTTTCATTAGAGGCAGCAAAAGTTAGCAATAATTACCACTTCTACTTGCCGTGGTAGCATTTTTCCATTATGATCTACTCAGAAGGAAATGAATCCTTCAGCCGCTCGTAAACTGTGAGAGATAACAACTTGCAAGACTTTACGATTAACTAAAAGATTAGAAATTACTTTTTTTTGGTTATTCTATAAAAAAAAATCTATATTTTTTAAAGTTTTATTAAATAAGGGGACAAAAATGGAAGTATTGTAAGGTATTACCCAATGTATAAAAATTGACTAGAGGTGCGGGTTCGAGGGCAGCTATGTTTAAATTTTTATTCTTTAATTTTTATTTTATCTTTTTGTATATTTAAAATGTAAAATAATTGAATAATTTGTAGAAACCTTTTACTATTTCTAAAGTGTTATTCCACACTTAGGAAAGAAAAATACTAAATTTAAAAACGTATAAAAATTAATACGTTTTAAAATTTAGTATTTTTCTTTCCTAAGTATGGAATAACACTTTAAAAATAGTAAAAATATTTAATAAACAGCATTCTCTCTTGCCAAACGATAATTCTAGTTATCTTTGGGTAGCGGAAATTTGTAAAAATCTCCCTACAGAGATGCTAGCAACATAAATAAGTTGTAACAAGCGTATAAAAATTTCGACGGAGTTTGGTGAGGATGGATGGCTTAGTGGTCAGAGCGCTTGAACGGTTTTCAAGGGGCGCAGGTTCAAATCCTGCTTCGTCCAAATTTTTATACGTTTTTAAATTTAGTATTTGTAGAAACCTGTCGAGGCGCAGGGTCACGAATGTGTGACTGTAAACGACAGGTCGTGGGCTCGATCCTCATTAGAGTAAATGAAATATTTAATATTTTAATATTAAATATTTAAAGTTTTGCACTTCTGCGCTTTTGTAGTAATGCAAAGCGCGGCGTTGAGTTCCGGCACTCAACACGCAATACCTGAAATTCGGTGGAAAATGGAGAACGAAAGGAGAACGGAGTGTCCTACACTAGGTACCTAAGAACTCTCCGACTAACCTGTGCGTGATACAGCGTGAAACTGAATATATTGAATTGGATTTTTTTATTATTTGTGATTAATCTTATTCTTCTATTAACTGACTTAATCTATAATCATTTTTTTAATACACGCTATGTTTCGCACATAGTAGGTTAGGCAGAGGGTACCTGGAAATCAAGTATTAAAGCCATTACCATTAAAATATGTCCTAGAAATCGACAGAAACGAGGGAACCTTTTTGTTAAATACTAAATTAAAAAACCTCTTGAAAATCGTTCAAGAGGTGCAGGTTCAAATCCTGCTTCGTCCAAATTTTTATACGTTTTTAAATTTAGTATTTTTCTTTCCTAAGTGTGGAATAACACTTTAAAAATAGTAAGCTATCACGGTTATATTATATTATATGTATACTACATTACTATAAAACCTAACCCCACAAGGGTTTTCTATACACACGTACATTTCAAAGTTATAAGACAATATAAACTAAGCTAACAGTACAGCTCGGTACAAACACGTCAAACACACGACGCTATAGTTGAACAGTCAAGGAGAATTCAAGACTCTATTTAATAGCGTTTATGCAAATTAGTTTATATTTATTTAACTTAATAATGACAAATAATTTGTATAAACATATAAAAATTGACACATTCTCATTCCCCAACAAAGCAAGGTGGGCAAAAGAAACTTGGGAACCTAGCGTTAAGTCCGTTTCTATTAAGATACTTCCGTTCCCCATTTTTCACCGAATTTGATGCAAGAGATACTCAAAGAATTGAAAATATTATTTTTTATAATAATAATACTGTATACAATACACATTCATTATGAGATACTTAATATGTAGAGAAGAGCTTAGGTGTGCACTAAATTATAGACACCATTTCTCTTCATACAGTCGTTAATTATACAACTATAACTCAATTTTGAGGTTTATTGGTAATCTCTATGAATATATCGTTTATGTTGATTGTTCAATGTATGTATAATATGTATATATAGATTTTGAATTGAATTTCAATTTAAGGAAATGAATTATTTCTTTTTTTCGCTCTACTAAGAAGCGCGGCGTTGAGTTGCGCCACTCATAATACAATATCTCTAAAATTAAACAGGCAAGGCGAAGTATGACAACACTAACTGACACTGACTCCCCTCTGCTCATTTTGCTATTATGCTGGATACTGAAGCTAAAAAAGTATTTAACCTTGATTTATTTATATATTTCGAAAAACAGATTAAATTTAACAAAATATGAGGAAAACGTGGAGCTTACTTACCACGATATCTTTGACAGCTTCACGCTGTATCCCGCCCATGGCTGGGTAGGCAGAGGGAACTTGGGAACCTAATGTTAGGACACTCCATTACCCTCTCAACTTCAAAATTATTTATAATTTATATAATTAATGAGCAAACGCTTTAAACGCTTCTTCATTGCCACATTTTTGTAAAACCAAAATTTCTTCAATTACCATACTATGTCTTAAATTTGGTTTAGTCCATAGCTTTAGATTTCAAACCCATTTGAGAGAATGAACTTTTTCCTCATTTTCTTGTTCTACACAAAAGGTGACGTTGAATTCTGCTAATCAACACGCGATTGGTCGATAATTTGGCGATATATCATATATACCTTGCAGGAAAAGGAATACCCCATAAAGCTAATAGGATTTAAAAAAAAAACTGACATAGAAATGCAAATACCCTCAAATTTCTAACTAATTCAGTAAATATGACATCATTTCTAAACCAAAATAACTATTATTGTAACGGGCGTGTAGCGTCGCCCTAATGGGTGGCATTCATTCGGCGTGAAATGCTCTGACCACGGATCCACGTACCATACATAATCTGTACTCCGATAGGTCTGATTATATTGTAGCTGGCCGAGTGGAAACTAAATACCTATGTAAATTAGAGCTATCGTCACGCATCGCAGTGTTGTATGAGAGTATTATATTAATCTTATAAATGGGAATGTGAATTTGCTTGTTGCGAATTTACGCCAAAACAACTCAACCGATTATTATGAAACTTTGTACACTTATTTTTCGAGAAATTAAAAAGGATATAGGATATTTTTTATTCAAAAAATATATTAAAAAACAGTCTTTGTAAGTAAAAAAAATATTTAGTTTAAAAAATAATATTTAATTCTGTAGTTTATGAAACTAGCGCGTCTAATAAAAAAAAAATTAAGCTTTATAATATTTTTATAGATTACATAGTAAGTTCACAAATCCACTTTACCTACACTACCGTAAAAAGTGGAATTAAATATCCTAATTCAGGTTTCTTCTACCTTCCTATATCGAGCGACAAGCAGTAAAAAATACCTTAAATAAGGAGCTTTTGTCCCAAATATTGTTAAGCTTACAAAATAAATATGATGTTAAGATAGCAAATGACGATCTCTTAAGAGGCGACGTAACGGATGACATGTGACCAGATGTGTGTCACTATGCATTAGTTTGGGCGAAACTCTGTGTGTTTATTATGACTGTAATATACAAGTAAATATGGAGAAAGTAAATTATTATGTTATATTTTGAATTGTTTGTTTTAGTTTCACGTACCTAACAGCGGGAACTTGGGAACCTTGCGTTAAGACACTTTGTTGCAATACCCCACTGTCTGAATTAAAGAGTCATTGCTTCTGGACTGGCGGAACTCAACGCCGCACGTTGTCAGCAACGCGAGGAAATTAAGATATTAAATATTTAAGAAACTCGAAAAAGCATAGAATCTACAACCTATCGCATTTACAAACGTACAAGCGCCATGATAGACCTCAAAAATGTATTGTTTTACGAAAATATTAAATATTTAAATTGAAAATATTAAATATTTTATTTTTTTGAGTAGGGATCGAACCCACAATCTCCCGCTTTTACAGTCACACGCTTGTGCTCCTGCGTCACGACATGCTTGATTATTTGGTTGTAGGTAATTGTTTTCTTCCCCAACGATCAATATATAAAATTTAAGAAGCCTATCTACAGAGTAGCCATAACTAGTCAACCGTACTATACGTTATAAACGTAGTACATTTTCATTAGAGGCAGCAAAAGTTAGCAATAATTACCACTTCTACTTGCCGTGGTAGCATTTTTCCATTATGATCTACTCAGAAGGAAATTAATCTTTCAGCCGCTCGTAAACTGTGAGAGATAACAACTTGCAAGACTTTACGATTAACTAAAAGATTAGATATTACTTTTTTTTGGTTATTCTAAAAAAAAAATCTATATTTTTTAAAGTTTTATTAAATAAGGGGACAAAAATGGAACCCAATGTATAAAAATTGACTAGAGGTGCGGGTTCGAGGGCAGCTATGTTTAAATTTTTATTCTCTAATTTTTTTTTTATCTTTTATCGTATATTTAAAATGTAAAATAGTTGAATATTTTGTAGAAACCTGTCGTGGCGCAGGGTCTCGAACGTGTTACTGTAAACGACAGGTCGTGGGCTCGATCCTGATTCGAGTAAATGAAATATTTAATATTTTAAAATTAAATATTTAATATTTTGCACTTCTGCGCTTTGGTAGTAATGCAAAACGCGGCATTGACTTCCGGCACTCAACACGCAATACCTGAAATTCGGTGGAAAATGTAGAACGAAAGGGGAACGGAGTGTCCTACACTAGGTTCCTAAGACCTCTCTGACTACCCTGTGCGTGATACAGCGTGAAACTGAATAATAAACTTAGTACAAACCGACGTTAATATATTGAATTGGAAATTTTTATTATTTGTGATTATTCTTATTCTTCTATTTACTGACCTAATCTATAATCATTTTTTAATACACGCTATGTTTCGCACATAGTAGGTTTGGCAGGGGGTACCTGAAAATTAAGTATTAAAGCCATTACCATTAAAATATGTCCTAGAAATCGACGGAAACGAGGGAAACCTTTTTGGGAATCGAACCTACAACCTATCACGGTTAAATACTAAATTTAAAAACGTATAAAAATTTGGACGAAGCAGCCTCTTGAAAACCGTTCAAGAGGCGCAGGTTCAAATCCTGCTTCGTCCAAATTTTTATACATTTTTAAATTTAGTATTTTTCTTTCCTAAGTGTGGAATAACACTTTAAAAATAGTAAAACTATCACGTTTATATTATGTTATATGTATACTACATTACTATAAAACCTAACCCCACAAGGGTTTTCTATACACACGTACATTTCAAAGTTATAAGACAATATAAACTAAGCTAACAGTACAGCTCGGTACAAATACGTCAAACACACGACGCTATAGTTGAACAGTCAAGGAGAATTCAAGACTCTATTTAATAGCGTTTATGAAAAATAATTATATAAACAAATAAAAAATTACGCAATTTCATTCCCCAACAAAGCAAGGTGGACAAAAGAAACTTGGGAACCTAGCGTTAAGTCCGTTTCTATTAAGATACTTCCGTTCCCCATTTTTCACCGAATTTGATGCAAGACATACTCAAAGATTTGAAAATGTTATTTTTTATAATAATAATACTGTATACAATACACATTCATTATAAGATACTTAATATGTAGAGAAGAGCTTAGGTGTGCACTGAATTATAGACACCATTTCTCTTCATACAGTCGTTAATTATACAACTATAACTCAATTTTGAGGTTCATTGGTAATCTCTATGAATATATCGTTTATGTTGATAATTCAATGTATGTATAATATGTATGTATATATAATGAATTCAATTTCAATTTAGGGAAATGAATTATTTCTTTTTTTCGCTCCACTAAGAAGCGCGGCGTTGAGTTGCGCCACTCACAATACAACATCTCTAAAATTAAACAGAAACAGCGAGGCAAAGTATGACAACACTGAGTCGCCTTTGCTCATTTGGCTTTTATGCCGGATACTGAAGTTAAAAAAGTATTTAACCTTGGTTTATGTAGATATATCGAAAAATAGATTAAATTTAACAAAATATGAGGAAAACGTGGAGCTTACTTACTACGATAGCTTTGACAGCTTCACGCTGTATCCCGCCCATGGCTGGGTAGGCAGAGGGAACTTGGGAACCTAATGTTAGGACACTCCATTACCCTCTCAACTTCAAAATCATTTATAATTTATATAATTAATGAGCAAACACTTTAAACGCTTCTTCATTGCCACATTTTTGTAAAAACCAAAATTTCTCCAATTACCATACTATGTCTTAAATTTGGTTTAGTCCATAGCTTTAGATTTCAAACCCATTTGAGAGAATGAACTTTTTCCTCATTTTCTTGTTCTACACAAAAGGTGACGTTGAATTTCGTTACTGGACACGCGATTGGTCGATAATTTGGCGATATATCTTACATACCTTGCAGGAAAAGGAATACACCATAAAGCTAATAGAATTTAAAAAAAAAAACTGACATAGAAATGCAAATACCCTCAAATTTCTAGCTAATTCAGTAAATATGACATCATTTCTAAACCAAAATAACTATTATTGTAACGGGCGTGTACCGTCGCCCTAATGGGTGGCATTCATTCGGCGTGAAATGCTCTGACCACGGATCCACGTACCATACATAATCTGTGCTCCGATAGGTCTGATTATATTGTAGCTGGCCGAGTGGAAACTAAATACCTATGTAAATTAGAGCTATCGTCACGCATCGCAGTGTTGTATGAGAGTATTATAATAATCTTATAAATAGGAATATGAGTTTGCTTGTTTCGAATTTACGCCAAAACAACTCAACCGATTATTATGAAACTTTGTACACTTATTTTTCGAGAAATTAAAAAGGATATAGGATATTTTTTTTTAAAAAAGTATATTAAAAAACAGTCTTTGTAAGCAAAAAAAATATTTAGTTTAAAAAATAATATTTAATTCTGTAGTTTATGAAACTAGCGCGTCTAATAAAAAAAAATTTAAGCTTTATAATATTTTTATAGATTACATAGTAAGTTCACAAATCCACTTTACCTACACTACCGTAAAAAGTGGAATTAAATATCCTAATATTCAGGTTTCTTCTACCTTCCTATATCGAGCGACAAGCAGTAAAAAATACCTTAAATAAGAGCTTTTGTCCCAAACTTTGTTAAGCTTACAAAATAAATATGATGTTAAGATAGCAAATGATGATCTCTTAAGAGGCGACGTAACGGATGACATGTGACCAGATGTGTGTCACTACGCATTAGTTTGGACGAAACTCTGTGTGTTTATTATGACTGTAATATACAAGTAAATATGGGGAAAGTAAATTATTATGTAATATTTTGAATTGTTTGTTTTAGTTTCACGTATTTAACAGGGGGAATTTGGGAACCTTGCGTAAAGACACTTTGTTGCAATACCCCACTGTCGATAGAATTTAAGAGTCATTGCTTCTGGACTGGCGGAACTCAACGCCGCACGTTGTTAGCATCGCGAGGAAATTAAGATATTAAATATTTAAGAAACTCGAAAAAGCATCGAACCTGCAACTTATCGCATTTACAAACGTACGGGCGCCACGATAGACCTCAAAAATGTTGTACTGTTTTACTTTTTGTTAAGAAATGAAATATTTAATATGTTCATTTCTTCGCTCTGGTAACGAGGCAATGTTCCGCCGTTCGCGCCCCGCACAAAAAGCCTTAATTGGCGGAAAGTAAGCAAATACTTCGTTGCTCACTTTTTGTCTTTTTAATGGGTATTGAGTGTTTAACGCTTTTTTTTTCTCTTTTTTTATACTATTTCATACAAGTTCTATTTCTGTCTCAAATATTGTCTGCAAAAGATGGCTCCAAACAATATTAAATAAATGTACTTTTCCATAAATGTTTTTTCTAAGTTGTATAAAACAAAGTATATTCTGTTCTATTCTTAGGAATTTGAACCTGTACTTTGTGCATTAATTTACATTCTCTATTTAACTTTCCATTGAACCATAAGGTAGTGTCGTACACATAATGAGTACATCGTAAATGCCAGGTCTAAACTAATTAGCGAGATGGATTAACGCTACTATCTATAATTAGATAATTTGTGGCTGGTCGTAAATTAGAGGCCTTTATGACTTTTTAATAAATGTATGACATATTATACATATATTACAATAAGCAAGATACTTTTAAGATATAGCGCGATGTTGAGCCCCACTTACTTAAATGTCTAATATTAAGGTATAATAATGACTACTTTATGATTAGAATTTGCGGAAGTTCAATAGACTGTCAACATATTTTCGTTTGTTAGCTCTGTTATTGCGTTACCAGCCTCTAGTATTCGGCGGAAAGTGAAGTAATGTTATAATGAGAATGGAATGTCTTAACTGTAGACTACCATTTTCTTTCCGCCTACACTACTATATACAGCGAGGAGCTAAAAGGTAAATTTATAACTAATATGTTTAAATATTTTTGTTTAAGTGTAAACGTAACAGTTAAGTTTTTCTTATTTGATCTTTAGGGGAATTTATTTTTTTTCGCAGTCTTCAGAATAGGGCACTGTGAGGTTTTCTCTGCCTACTACTATATGCAGGATAAAACGTGAAACTATAAAAAAAAAGTTTAAAAAGTTCTGCTTCAAATACGAAACCTGCTTTCGTATTTGAAGCAAAACTTTTTAGCTACTTCAGTCATTAATATAATATAATATAATATAAACAGAAATAGCTTGACATAAAAACTGTTAATGGAGACTAAAAAAGCTCATTTGATTTTATGACTTAAATGAAACTTACCTCCAAAGATGTTCTGAATCAAATACCCTTTTATAAAACATCACTAACCAAAGCATAAACTACTAATAAAAGCATAATGATCAGTCACTCCGTTCCTATTAAAACATTTCCGTAATCTCTCTGCCAAACCCTAGATGTCTAGATACTATAGATAATGTTGCTCATACATTACTTCTAAGTACTTTAATTATCTATGTACTTCCTGTCTAAGGAAGCAAGCTACTCTAATGTAGCGTTCCCAAGTCACTACAGCGGGACAGCCTCACCGCATCCTCTATACGTCTCGAGGGAAACGATCACTACACTGATATACGTGGGAGGTTCTAAGCAGTTTGTGCTATTTGCGGTGCACGGACATACCGCAAGTGTCTGTCCTTTGTACTATGTTAGGATTAGTATTGATTAGGGATTTCTGTCTAACAATAGACTTATACATATTAGACTTTTGTAGCTTAAAGCTGTATTCAACATATAGCTAGGTAGGCAGAGGGAAACCTTGGAGTGGATAGTAAAGATATGGTCCTATCAAAACACTTTCCTTCCCTATTTTCTATTAGTAATATTGAGTAGGAAAAGTCAACGCCGCGCTTTGCCTTGTTATTGAATCGAGAAAATGAAAATATTAAATATTTTATTTTCTCGAGTGGTTATCAAACCCACAACCTTTCGTGTTTACAGTCGGACGCTTATGCTCCTGCGCTACAGCGAGCTTAAAATAATCATATTTAGAGTGGATTCACCAATATGGCAACTGCATTATTATAACATCATCGGCTTGGGGATTAAACTTGCTACATAATTTTTTTGTCGTTGTGTACTCTTAATTTTTATGATAATCGAAAGTGTAAAAAAATATAAAATCAACTTTAGTTTATTTATTTTAGAAAACGTATAAAAATTTGAACGGCCAGATAAGTATTTTTCTTTCCAAGTGTGGTGTAACACATCAATCATATTTCCTGACAATCGATACTTCTATTTATTTCCCGACTGCAAGGAAAGGTATATGATTTTTGCGCGTTTCTTGTATGTATGTATATAAGTAATATTTTTTATTACCTGAGTTCTCTAAAACTGCTGAACGGATTTGTATTAACAGTGCACGAAATGGATTTTAATGCAGTTTTAATCATTGATCCCGTGCCGTGACCGATCTAGGCTAGGTTACCTATATTACTCCGCGTGAAATATGGTGAGGCTTCTTAATGCAAGAGATTTTTATAAATGTGAAAGTTTCTGAGTGTGAATGTTTGATTCACTTTCACGTAAAAACTACCGAATAGATTTCAATGAAACTCTACATTATATAAATAGGTTATACATAAGAATATAGCATGGGCTAAAGCTATTTTGTATAATTTAAATAACTAGAATATTCTATAAAGAAAACAGAAGGGTATAATACACTAATATAGATTTTCAATTGTTGGGTATCTATACCATCTGAGTATAAAAGGCTTACCGATAACGGTATCGCATTCACCGGGTACGCTTCACGGTTCAAATTGGAAAATTGTACGTCCGCACTCTTGCACGCTATTGTGGACTTACTTAGCGTTCCGCACCTGAACAATGACTATCAATATATTTATTGATACTTATTAGGAGAACATATAAAATCAAAACGTAGCAGTTTTTGAATCCCCGCCTCTTGGTATCCGTCCAAGCGGTCAGACCACTAAGCTATATATACGTTCTCACCAAGTTTCGTCGAAATGCTTATATGCTTGTTACAGCTTATATGTATTGTTAGCATCTCTGTAGGGATATTTTTTACAAATTTCCAAAGACAATTGCTTGAAATTATCATTTTTCAATAAAGTATGCTATTTATTTATACTTTATTAGAGCGCTTCGCCTGACTTACATTGATTAAGAGATAAAATTAAAATGTATTTTATTAAAAGATATTAAGGCATAGTTTTTTCGCGATTTACTATAAATATAGGTACACCTCCTAGAGATTCAAATGCCTTAACCCTGATTCCTGAGCTGTCACCGCCTTGTGTCACCTTGGTCGCCGAAAACTACGTATGACGGAATATGTTGTATAAAAAACCGAAATATAAAAAAAATAAGTAATGTTGAGTTTTTTTTCAACTTCACGCTGTGGTAGAGAGGAGATAGAGAGGTAACTTGCGAACCTAGTGTTAAGACACTCCGTTCCGTTCCCCATTTTCCATAGAATTTCAAGCATGGAGTATTGAGTGACAAAATTCAACGCCGCATTTTACATTTTTTTTAAGTTCATAAGAGTGAAAAGTCCATGTTCTATTTATTATATTGTATGTAATTGAAAACATTTTTCATTTGAGGATTTATACTGTCAGAATAAAAATAAAGCCGCTCCACTAAGTTAATCGGTTCAAATATATAAGTGAAACTAAATATTGCTGCAACCCTTAACTCGTGCACATGTTGCAATTTTACTGCAAACATGTAACCAGTCCGCACACTAAGAAGTCAACTGATCGAGCGATCGGTACACCAAATTCAAATGTATGACGACCGCACATTATGTATGAAACCGATAAGTTGTATTTATTATTTGTTCTTATTTAGTATTATATGCGTATTTTGAAATTCTATTTTAGAGTATTTTCTATTATATAAAACATTATTTTATATAATAGAAAGATATGTATTGATTTAAATATACATATATGTTTATCTATTGTGACTATATATATTCGTTTTACGTATTATCTCGCATATACCAGGGTAAGTAAAGAGAATCTAGTGTGATGACACTCCATTCTCCTCTTTTTGCCCTATTTTCAAAACATAATAATTGGTTATTGAACTCATAAGAGCCGAATTTTTCTCAGACTCTGTATTGATAAGCAATGCCCTTATTATATATTCTATATCCTTAAGCACGATGATCCTATATCATCTCTATTTTAAAACGAATTAACAAGAATATATTTTCAGTCTAACAATTATATTAGATTTAAGTAAATATATTAAATATTCAATTTGCGGAACCCGGTGTTTGCTAATTAAGATCGGTCTTGACCAAATTAATTTCAAAGCCAGTACGACCACATTTCGAGTACACCAGATTATGAACTGCCTTTATTACGGAATATAGAGGCACATTTTCTCTTGCCATACAATTCAATTACAATTTCTAAGACTGTTTGGCGCATTGGCAATGCGTTTGACAGTAATCGCCACTGTTGTGTGTTCAATTTCCACTCAGAATTATAAATTATATAGATTTCTTCGTCATGGTAACAAGAGACAGCCATTGTTCTCTTTGGAAGGCTAAAAACTGCTATGCTACAAGAATTCCAAGTCTAAAGTAAATCCTGTTTTTTACGTTATACTTACATAACAGTGATTTACCAATTTTATTGCACGCTACTTGCAGATTTGTGCGTGTTATTGTGTTATCCTATTTGATTGTCCAGATTTCTCATAGATACATTGCAAAACTATACAATGTTTAAGCTATTTAGAAGATTGGATAAGTAAGAGGCTGTCGTGGCGAAGAGGTACAAGCATGTGATTGTAAACGCGACAGGTTGTGGGTTCGATCCTCACTCGGACAATTGAAATATTTCACATTTTCAAATTAAATATTAGCTTTCTGGTAACAAGACAAAGCACTGCGTTGAGTTTCATCTCTTGACACGCGATGCTTCAAATTTTGCAGAAAGTGGGAAACGGAACGGAGTGTCTCAACACTAGGTTCATATGTTCCTTCAGAGGGTATATAAGTAAGAAATTGATGACACTGAATGTCCGATTATAAACTTATTTATTTTAATTTGTTCTATCTGGAATCTAGACAGCGCAGTGTTAAGTGTTGCCACTTAACACGCCATGGCATAGACAGAGGGAACCTGGGATCCTAGTATAAAGACCACACTCCAAACGGAGTTCCTTCATCACTTTCTGCCGAATTTTGGAGGCTTGAATGGGGATCAAACAACCTGTCCCAACGACAGATCTTACTTCTCTTTACATAAAAAATTATCATAACTAATTGCAATATATAACTATAACAATAGAATATAATGTATATTAGTACATAATACTCGAACAACAAAGTAGAATCGTATCGTAACTCCTCCGGACATATTTACGATAATAACAAGATCCCAAATAATAAAGCCTATCTCTGAGTGTTATAATTATAGCATTTGTTAGATATTAAATGTTTATTGCTTACAGCTCAGGTTCATCTGATAGAATGTTAATATTGTAGTGTGTCCTTGTGGTGGTTGCCAGTTCAATTCCCTCTGGGACGATCATTTTACGAGACCACATATTAGAGAAAAAATGATTAAAAATTGCATACGTTTACTGTACTACTGCACTCAATTATAATTACTTTGTAGATTACAAATAAAATTATAATTTACTGTAAACGTGACAGGTTGTGGATTCGGTTCCTACTCGAGGAAATGAAACATGTCATACTTTTAAAGGTAATATTTAATATTTTACATTCGCTCTGATAATATATTAAAGCGCAGCGTTGAGTTCCGCTATTCAACACTCAACTATTATTGAAAAACGGAACGGAGTATCTTAACACTAGTCTCCTAAATTCTCTCTGCCCTCTACATTTTTTTTTCGTTAAATTAATATTGATTTGCACTTGTTCATTTAAATCATATTATTATTTTCTTTTAATTCTAAATATTTCTGGTCTCTAAAAGGTGAGGTATGTGCTGCATCTGCCCTTGGAGAGTAGTTCCATTATGTTAATATTGTACAGGCACCTATTTGTGTGTAACGATGGCAGTTGTTATTCGATCGAAACTAGACATTATACTGTAAAACGATAATAAGCAAATTTCAAGACATTGCGTGTTGAGTGGTGAAGCTCAATTACGCGCTTTGTCTTATTACCAACAGAAAAATTTTAATTATTCATTCTACAGAGTTGTAATAGCACCCAAGAGACGCATAGCCACCGTGTCTCTACAGCTTCTCTTGAATACATACATATATTCTAACCAAATATGAAACTAGGCAAATGTTGTTTCTGCTTAGTTCAATAATCAACAATTTAAATACTACTACCAATCACCTGCCGTGACGCAATGGCTCAAACGTGTCACTGTAAAAGCGAGCGTTGTGGGTCCACTCGAGGAAATCAAATATTGCATATTTTAAAATGAAATATTTTATATGTTCATTTCTTCGCTCTCATAACAAGGCATAGTGCGGCGCTGAGTTCCGCCACTTAACACGACCCGCCACTCAACAAGCAATGCCTCAAGTACGACGGTAAGTGGATTATGAAGCAGAGAGTTTTAACACTAGGTTCTGAAGTTCTTCTGCCTACCCTGCCATGGCCATGTGCGGAATACAGCGCGATGCTGTACAAAAAAACAAGAAATATATTCGTATCAGTATATAAATATCGATATTATAACGTATAAATATCGATATAATAATATATAAATATCGATATTCGAACCGACTACCATCGCTATAGAATCAACACCATAATAAAGTAACTATAACACTAATATACCTCTTCATTTAAAACTGAGACTTTACGTTATTAAAGAATTCTAATACAAATATAGTTCTATAGAACCCCTCAGGGAACCCTTATGAGGTAAAAGTTATATATTATAACTATATATTTTAGAACTCTTAGAAAATACCTTAGTAATTACTGAGATTAAAGGTTCTAACGTTTGTACGCCATATAAATACATACATACGTATATGTGATATATGACTTTAGAATAATTTTAATAGAGCTTTGGAAAAATGTGTTTATATTTTTACATAGTTTAGTAGGGGTTGAGTGTTCGTTCTCCGTTTTCACTTTAACGCTGAATTTTCGAAGTATCGCGTGTTATTTATTTTTTATTTTAAATTCTTTATTGCACACAGTAAAAATATATAATAAGGCACAAAAGGCGGGCTTAACGCTAAAAAGCATTCTCTACCAGCCAACCTTGTCATGTGGGAAATAAATGTGTAGGCGTGCAACAACAAGAGTAATTTTTAAATAAAATAGATATACGTACATAGAAGCATACATATATAAATATGTGTTATTAGTGTAACTTAACGCTGCACTTTGCTCTGTTACCAATTAGAGCGAAGATGTTAAAAAGTTGAATATTTCAGTCCCCTGAGGGGAACAACCTGTGCAATGGCTTTGCAAAAGGACAAAATAAACATTTTAGCCACAAAATACATTATTAAAGTTGAAAATATTGCCAATATGTAGTAACATGGCGTGAAAAATTAATGATCGCGTGAGACCAACAGGCAAACGAGAACAAAGGCTTTACGCCGATGACAAAAACCTCCATAATTGAAACTGCCCATACGTTTTCGTAGTTCCGGTATGTACAGGACTTTGTTCTACTGTTTTTGTCACTTTTTCGGCTTAAACTTCTACAAGTTATTACACATATTGTTTGGAAATAATTGAGTTTCAATATTGATTCAGTTTGTGTAATGTTTTTTCGTTCATACATTGATGTCAGTTCCAGACGATTTTGAAACTAGTTGTTCACTTCATTGTGAGTTTACTGGCAGATTTAACCTAAGCTTTAAATTGAAATATGTTTTTTCTCGAGTGATAATCGACCTGTTGCGATTGCAGTAGCGAAATGATGCCCCTGCGCCACGAATGACCTCTAAAAAACTGAACGATCATTATAAGCCTTATTCATTATCATTTTTGTCGTTAATAATTTAAGCTATTACTATATATTTTTTTTACGCTGTATCCCACACATAGCAGGGTAGGCAGAGGGAACTTGGGAACCTAGCGTTAAGATACGCCGTTCCACTTCCGTTACCCACTATCCGCCGAATTTAAAGCATTGCGTGTTGAGTGGCGGAACTTAACGCCAGTGTGCGCCAGCGAAGAAATTAAAACATTAAATATTTAAATTGAAAATATTAAATGTTTCATTACCTCGAGTGGGGATCGAACCCACAACCTGTCGGTTACAGTCACACGCTTGTGCCGCTTTACTATCTACGGAATCAATAACAATCCTTAATTCTGTGAAAAGTGGGAATTATTTGACTGTATAATGCAGTATAGTCTGCACATTTATTTTATATGCGGCGTTGTCAAGTAAGATTTATGTATGAAACATTACACATTCTGTGACGGTGAAGTGTCTCTGACCACAGATATTGTAAGTTACATTGAAACCATTAACGTTATGTAATAGGTCTCTTCTTTGTTCGATACACTATCCAATGGGCAAGTCAATATCGGTCGGTATCGGTAACTGTAATCGCTCCAGTTGCGCTTTTTACCAAAAGTTTCTGCTAACAGAGGACTTTTGAAAGCACAGAGCTCTCGAGATGTAAACAACGTGGATTTTCTTGTTGCAGAACGCTTTGTGACGCTATTTAGTTTTATCAGGGGCTATTTTTGACTTTAACGGTGAGACAAAGTTCGAAGTCACTTTATTAGAAATAAAGTTATTTTAAAACGTCGAGTAGTTGTAATCGATGTTAAGTATATTCTGGCACAGTGGCTGTAAATTATGGTTGGGTTCCTACTTTGGAAAGTAAAGTCATTTGTTAAGTTTTAAAAGTACGTGAGCGTTATTGAGTATTACGCAATAACGCTCATGACTACTGTGGCTAAATAAATTAGGTCCCTAGGTTCCCTGTAATATGGGGAATACAGTGTTAAACTAAAAAAAGAAATTCTTGATCTACGAATATAGAATATTTTTCTTGACATTATTATTTATTTAAAATATGACGTAAGCCTAGAATTATAAGACTATTGTAATATATTTTCTATATTTAAATGTCCTTAAAAAACAAACATTTATTCTTTTAAGTTATTTTTCCAGTTTCACGCTGTATCCTGCACTTGGCAGGGTAGGTAGAGAAAACTTGGAAACCTAGTGTTAAGACTCTTCATTCCACTTCCGTTTCCTTGCCGAATTATATAAGGCATTGTGTGTTGAGTGCTAAATGATGATGAGCAAAAAATGAAAATATTAAATATTTCATACTGATACAATAATCTTAATCTAAAAGTACATGAATATATTAAATTAACATAAATGATTAGGGCCTATCAATAACCAGGAGCTAGGTAGGATGCATGATTTGAACTCCACTTGCGGAAATGACTAAATTATTCATTTTCTCGCTTTGGAAAAAAAAAGCAAAAAGCCTTCAAAATTTGGCCATAAGTAACATAAAGAAGTATCTTAATGGGGACTTTTAAAAACTAATCCGTTTATATCTGAGTTATTTCCGTAGAATATGTCATATGACAAAAACGTACACTTTTCATTTAATCACTCATACGAAATTCTAGATATTATTGACATATTTTTTTTTAGCTTTACGCTGTGTCCGCCACAAGCTAGGGTAGGGAGAGGGAACCCGGGAACCTAGTGTTGAGACATTCCGTTCCACTTCCGTTCTGCTTGCGCTGAGTGGCGTAAGTCAACGCCGCGCTTTGCCTTATTACCAGAGCGAAGAAATAAGACATTAAATATTTAAATTGAAAATGTTAAATATTTCATTTCCCCGACTGGGGATCGAACCCAGAACCTGTCGGTTACAGCCACACGCTTGTGCCACTGCACACGATAAATAGGCTATTATATATTGCATATAGTATATAAAATAAATATTTACATAATCCAAGCGGACGAAGCCAAGCGAGTTCTCTGTTACAGTATATTATAACAAGTCTTTACAGTTGTAACCCTGTTAAGTAAGAGAGACGTGCGCATAAAGTTTCTGTGAAACTATAATTGTAACAGCATTTTAACATTGTGTATATATTTCACAACTTAGGTGCGTCGTAGTTTCTAAAATAAATTAAATTACGTGTTATATTATTTTACTTTAATTTCTATTTTTTACCTACGGTATTTACATACCTTGCTTTTCGCCTTGTCTGCTGTTACCCAAGAGAGAAAGAGAGAGAGAGAGAGAGGGACAGTAGACAATGCTAAAGAGGTTCTTAAGTTTTCTTTCGTGAGGGTATTCCAGGAGCCCAGCTCCAGTATCAGCTATACTGTATTCCTTAAGAACAAAAGAAATCCTGGCTATATCATTTTTTTGGCAAAATAAATATAACGGTAAACGGAGGGAGTGCTTGAAAACAAAGCTCTCCCTGTCTACTCTGTCTTCCAAGAATTAGCATAAAGCTAAAAATTAAAAATGTATAATTCTTAAATGTTTTATTAACTTAATTGATAGGCTGTATATTTGAAATCCGCTAAAATTATAGTTATAAATGTTTTTATCTTCATTCTATACGAAAATCAAGATCAGGCAATAGCTAGATAAAGCCATAGTTGTTTCTTACAATTTTCTGAACGAGATTTTATGTCATAACCATCCCGTACAACTCGGGCACTTTTTACCCTTTCATTGAAACTTTGTGAATTGGGTGCTGATTTTTTTGTATTTTAGGAAATGAAAATAACTCAAATATTATTAATTCGAGTATGTATATAAACAATACGCCATGGCGATTTCGACCATATCACCGGTACCATTTTTTTATATTTCATGCTGTATCCTGCATATATGCTGGTGGGCAGCGAGAATCTAGTGCTAAAACACTTACCACTTTCTGCCAAATTTTCCAGACATTGCGTGTTCAGTAGCGAAGCTCAACGCTACATTTTTCCTTTTTACCATAGAGAAGAAACGGAAATATTAAATAATTCATTCCCTATAATCGAAATCACAAGCGTAATTTACAATCATTGTACCACGACAGCAGGTTGCATCATAATATATTATCATCTCATTTCTCGTACATATAACAGCGTGAAACATAACCTTATTGAATAACGCTGAAACTGTAACAGATATCTACGAAGCCCATAGTATTCGAATTTGTAACCCCGATATCCTCAATATACACCCAGGAGCAATATTTTAAGGGATCTACGATTTACGATAAGTATGTTTCTGACAAACATGGCCTTTGTACCATTGTTATAAGAGCTATAATTGAATAATACAGTATTTGACACATGGTGACATGGTTACCAGCCGATATGGAATTTCAGGATAAATAGGTCTAAGGGGTTCAGTAACCCACTGAGTAATATGCCCTATTACTATAATTGCACTCTATGTCTATGTCTGACTGACTTTTAATGAAGAAGGCAAGTTATTTTTTGGCGGTAGTAAAACATTATAGAATCTTTCGTAGGTGAGCCCGACTGACACTATTTCTAAGCTTTAATCTGTGTCTTGCATCTAGCAGGCGAGAATCATAATGTTAAGATACTCTGGCCCCATGTACCGCAGAATTTTCGATAATGAATGTATCCAAAACCATGTCATTTAAATAGTATAATTAAAACTGACATTGTTGCCACAAAAGAAATGCAAAATGCAAAGTATTGTGTCAAATATAAATTGGGCAAAATAAATATAGGTATTTATATTAAATGTTTTTAAGGATTTTTTTAAAAATTAAAAAAATATAAATTTTTCTTTAAAACCTTTGTTTAATATTATTTTATCCTACATTATTTTGAACTATGGTCACCACTAAGAGAGAAGAGGGGGAAATATGAAGGTTGTTCCATCACTCAGCATCCGCATCTTTACGGAATATCGAAATACCTTTGAGCCGCGACGCGATGGGTCCTTCTGGAAGACACGTTTTCCTCACTATAGGGTTATTTGGTCGGTCTATTTGATTTTCGTAATTGGTATGTGATACACACACGTATCACATACCAATTACGAAATGGTAATTGGTATGTGATACATATACGTCTATGTGACGGTCGCCTATCGTGGTACAAAGTCACAGGCTGATCCCCGCTAGAAAAAGTGAAATATTTAATATTTTCAAATGAAATATTTAATGTTTTAATAAATTTATGTATGTTTAACACCACGCTTTCAGTTCCGCCACTCAACACTAAATGCCTCAAATTCAGTGTAAAGTGTGGAATGAAAGTGAGTGTTTGCCCCTATTACTGCCTTTATTTTTTATATCTTTATTTAGGAACTACCCAGAAAACATTTCACCAATATAACCATGCATTAAAAACCACAATCTAGAAAACACTTCACAAAAACATATTGTAACCTGTAATAGCTTTTACATATTTTCTTAACAGCTATATTGTTAATAAAAAACTCAACCAAGATCAAATTGACAACTCCCAAATGTAAAATGCAAGCATAAAGGACAATGTGTCATTTTGACCCCAGCACCGATGGGATGCAATTTATAAACATAAATATTCACGTATTTTATGCTATAATAATCAAATATTAGTATAAAACGGTCACTTCAGATTCTCATAAACATTTTAAAGAGTATAACCGTTGATATAATTGTATCCTATTAAGCCCGCCGGCCATTGTAAATAAAAATTAAGTAAACGTGTCAGCGCTTTAGTGAAACTGCGACTTATTGACCGTTCAATGCTAATAAAATGTATGTAGCGTTAAAGCGATTGACAGTGCTACATTGACTTGGTTTTTTGACATTCATGTTCATGTCAAATGTCAATCATTCGTCGCTCTCACCACAGAACACATTAACCCAATGGGAAGAATGTCGACTTTATACAAAAAAGTGGGGGACATTAAACGACACTACTGCCACCAGTAGTCCCACCGAAACAAATATGTAAAATTTCTAGGCGGCAAATTCAAATTTGGCTTCAAAATCATTTTTTATGCACAAACTAGAATGATTCACTCTTTCACAATCATGGAAATGTTGATTTAAATACCAATACTTCCAAATGATTTTGAAAAAGTGAATCATTACAGGTATTATAATAATAAAAAAATAAAATAAAACAAACAAGTGCTTTGCCATTTTTTACATTGGTAATACACTTAATTTTATATATTTTTACAAGTAGTATTCCTGCAAATAATCCTGTAATCAAATGAAATACTGCTGTCCGACTATAAAGGACAATTATATTACTTAGTTGTATTATAAAAATAGAAACACTAATTTGATTTAAGAGAGTTAATTTAATTAATATTTGTAAATTTATAATAATTTTAAATATTGCAAACAGTATTGAAATTTGACCTGGATCCTATGTATTAAAGATGATCATCATTGTCATCATTGGTTCACTAATCCTAATTATTTTCATTACCTAAAGTCAATTTTAATTTTGTTCTGTTATTGAATTTGTGTTTTCTTTTATAATTACAATTGTAATGATAAAACTATAAGTATAGTGAACTTAACTCAGTTTATATCAAATTTCAACATTTATGTAATTTACAACTATTTATTTTATACTAT
This sequence comes from Eueides tales michaeli, assembly GCA_018249855.1. Taxonomy (NCBI): domain Eukaryota; kingdom Metazoa; phylum Arthropoda; class Insecta; order Lepidoptera; family Nymphalidae; genus Eueides; species Eueides tales. Next base: position 2,521 of record DWMZ01000275.1, on the reverse strand, counting down.
ATTAATTTTCCTTTTTAATCCTTTTTGATCATCTGCAAATTGTCTATTTTTAAGTATACAAAATCTTTTTATTGTTGTGTGGAGGACACTATTACAAATAAAGGTAATATTTTGTTGAAAATGCTCCTCGCAGTTGGCAAGAATTCCAAAATCTACTTCTTCTGTTAATTTACAGATAACCTGCTTTTTTTTGAGGTTCCTGTTTTTTGAGGTAAGAATACGATTACGACACAATTCTCGATACGCCTTATAAAATCTTCAGATGCATAATTTAAATTCTGTTTAATATTATCATATTCTTTGAGTTTCATAAAAGTGTATAATTGAGTATTGTCGGAATGCTTCATTTCTAAATTGAATCACAAAGTATGCATTCATTACCGAGATTTCTTAATACACTCGTAAATCCACTATCATATGCTCAGGCTTGTAATTTTTGTGCTTCACACACTCTCTTCAAAGAAAGATTTTGCCAATGAGAGCATGTCTCAGACAAGTGGACTTATTGATTCTGTGCATGTGTTTCTGACCAAAAATTCTTTATAATTTGAAATTGAGGAGCAATCATCTACTACACAATTTCCTGACCCCATATGAGCAAGGTTGGATAGAATTGCCGTCTTCAGGCCAGCAACAAATTGTCCAGAGGTTGGATTGTAATTGGTTCCACAGTTTCCTCTAATAGTGCCAAACAAGTTTTCGAGAGGATCCTGCTGAAACGTAGAGAAAGCTTTTATTTTATGTTTTATTTTTAAATTACCATACAATCGTAACGTTCATTTAATCATCCATAGCCAACCTTGCTTAGATGGGGGTGAGCAATGACATCCTACAAATGAACAATTTTCAAAAAAATCATACACCTTTTTTAATGTTGTAAATGTGGAGATTTGTCCATCATGTAGCGACAGTGTGGTTTTCCTTTCTTCCGATCTGGGGAATCTCTATTTAAACAGTCAAACAGCTTGTACATATTAGATACTACATCTGCAGAAACTGCGGCTTCCCCAGGTAGCAATCCTAAAAATTATAATAGATAATTAATAAAGGTTATCTTACAATAACTGACCTTACTGAAATCAGCATATTTTTATTAGATAAATAGAAAAAAATCTAACAAACATCCCTGCTGCAACCGAGTAGCTTAGCATTTGAGAATTTAGATTTTTTGATTTGGACATATGTGGATCGAGCTCCTCAAGCGTTCTGTCAATAAATTAACAGTTAAAGTATAGACTTAATCATCAATATCTTAGCCTTGTTTCTAACTTATATATTGATATCGAATTTTTAATAAAACCAAACATGATGAACATCTATTTTTCAAAGGACTGATGATATTCTTAAGCTAGACCAGTTGGCAGTTTAATTTAAAATTTCTGACACTCTAAGTGGGTATTATTGACCAATGTGCAGTTAGACTGATGATATAACTCGAGATTACATGTGTGGCAGTCCACCAGTCTTGGATGTTGCTGCACATATAACATAGAATAAATATATTTTCATTTCATGAAGCCGAGGCATTTAAGGGATTTTCTTGAGCCAGAGTGATTGTTAGTTTTTAAATATGTAGACTAACAAAATTACTACCTATTTTGTTTTCACTGACACAATGGCATGAATCGCTAGTCTGTATTTAGTAAGCGACGATTATATTAAATCAATATATTCTACTTTTATATTAAGTAGAATATATTGATTTGATATAATCGTCGCTTTATATATTTTTGACAGATATCTTCTAGAGATATCTGTCAAAAATATAACCTCAAAATTCAAAAGATTTTTATGTTATATACAATTCTCTAAAGTGCCCGTTAATTATAATGAATTTGAGTCGAATGTATACGTTATTTAGAACATAAAAAATATTTTTTCGTAACCAACGGCCTTGGGGCGAACAATTTATGGGCGAGGAACAATGTCCTTTATTTCTGAAATACATTTGTATTAGAATAACATGCGGTATGTTCGTTTTCGGTACGCGGGTGTTATAGAGGGCGAGGTTCGACAATATTTGTTGTAGCGAACAAATCACGCTAGTCGTTTTTGTTTTTACAAAAGGGAATGTAAAATGTTTTGAGTAATTCAACTGGAAGATACATTATTTCTCAAAATAAGTAAGTCTAGCAAAATGTACCTAATACAAGACTTTTTATAAGACAAACCAATTACAAGACTTTTTGCTTCAATCTTTATCCCAAATGTAAAGTAGAGTAAATAGTTCTAGTCAACCTATTGTTGAGACACTACGTTACTCATTTTCTACTAGATATATTGCGCATTATGCAGCGGAAATCACTATTAAACCTATTATTCTTACTCTCCTATACCTGACAGCTCTGCCATAAAGGTCGTTATCGACGGTGTATGCGCTAAAGCCAAGTTCAATAATGCTGGAGTACTTCAAGGTTTGGTTCTATCCTCCGCATCTAAAATAATATTGTTATTTCTGCGTAATAAAATAAAAAATATTATTACTGGCAGATTTGATACTGCACTACGGTTAAACATTCAA
>DWMZ01000274.1:0-26972 GCA_018249855.1 Eueides tales michaeli | reverse complement strand
ATATATATATATATATATATATATATATATATATATATATATATATATATATATATATATATATATATATATATATATATATATATATATATATATATATATATATATATATATATATACGTATAAATATAACTTTATTGCTTTTGTTGAAATATTCTTGTTGAAGGAAGTATCAAATTAAACAATCCAACAATCCAACAAAATCCAATATTTTTAAACCACATTAAAGCAATCTAGAAGAATACTTGGTTATTTTCATAATTCTTCATTCAAACTATTGTCTATTTGCAGATGACATTAAAATATTCCACAACATTAATAGCACTGCCGATGTTACTCTCCTTCAGGAAGATCTCGATCTCGATTGGTTAACTGGTACCATAAATAAACTTAGTTTAAATATTTATAAATGCTTACTAGTTCGGCTCTGTAGAAAGTGACTGTTGACCCCCAGTTCTAGCAAATTAGAAAGCGTTGTTCTTAAAGAGGCAGACACAGTCCGAGATTTAGGCGTAACTTTATATTGCTCTTTAAAACTAAATGCGCGCATTGAAACCGTAGGTCAGCAAAGCATTCAAAAAATTGGCCTTTGTTTTAAGAAATTGTAAGAATTTTAAAATTCCCGTTACAAAAATAGTGTTTTTTTATGTTTTAATATGACGTGGCCTAAAATATTTATATAAAAAACATTTATATAAAAAAAATTCAAAGGGTACAGAAAAGGTTTTTCTTGGCATCTCTCATATCAGTGTAAGCAATATAAGTAATCTAAGTAAGCTGGGTATAATGAACGTTTTTAATATAGACTCATTATACAACAGAAGATTACTTCAGAACTTTACAATTTGTTGCGTGTCAGATTAGACAATAAATATAGGAAAGTTTTGTCCACTGAATCGCATAGAAATAAACTTCAATTCTTTGTCTTGGAAGGTAGACAATGGCATTTTCTTTGAAAATAAATACAAATTTCGCGATTAGACATTAAAAACCCATAGATCTAAATGACCACTCATGTTTTTTTAAAGTATATGTTTATTTATTGTAAACTTATATTATATTTTTACTATTTTTAAAGTTTTATTCCACACTTAGGAAAGAAAAATACTAAATTTAAAAACGTACATATAAAAATCCTGCTTCGTTCAAATTTTTATACGTTTTTAAATTTAGTATTTTATATTATATTATTTTTTTATGTACATAATGATAAAATATGCAATTTTTTATTAATTTTTTGCTTATTTTTTAGAAATTTAAAGTTTAGTCAATCTTGACTAAACTTTAAATTCCTAAAAAGTAAAGTATAACATAAACATAAAAATAACAAAAATTACATAGTTTATCAATACATACATATTCCTTAAGTATAAATAATAGTATTATTGTAGGGGTAAGATAGCATATCTATCTCTTTCGACATCACCTATAATTGCGGCGGTACTTGCTATTAATTTTAGAATTCTTGTTTTCCTATTTAAATTGTGTTGTATGATAGCACGAAATATATTTCTGCCAATTATTGTGATCCATTGTCTACCTGACCGCCTCTACTACTCATGCACTCCATAAAGACAGGCGCGAATGGAAATTCTAAGAGCAAGCCCTATTCAATCATACCTCTATATATTGGATTTTCTTTATCTAAACCAGATTTATGTCTATTTTCTAAAACAATTAATCATGTCATCCTTGTAGAACTTATGGTACGGGAGGCCACGATGCTAAATGGGGATTTACTCGAGCGTCATAGAGACCTATTGGGTTGTGAAACTTAGATGATAAAAAAAGAAAAATGTCATATAAAACATATCATTTCATCAGTGGGGGGAGTGGCTATAGATTGTCAAAAATGTAAAAAAAAAACAGTTACATGGACATACTCGAGCGTGTCAGATAATGATATTATACATGGCCTACGTATTTTTAAAAATGTACGTATGTTAATCTGACTATTTCAGTGATGGGGGTGGCCGTACGTAGGGGTTAGAAATGAAAAAAAAAATACTTTATCGAGCGCGTCAGATTTTCGCAGGGGATGTTAAGTGAACCTAAAAAAATGCTCTCATATAATAATCTGACGATTTGGATGTGACGCAAAGTCATGGCCGTTGTTAGAATGTGCAAAAAAAATTGGTCATTTTGAAATACTCCAGCGAGTCAGATTAAGATATATATGGTTCATCTTGATGCCTTAGACGTGCTGTCTCTTAATCTGACAATTATCTAGAAGGGTTTGGCTAATCTGACAATTTAAAAATTGTTTTTTGTATATAAACTATTGAACTTGGTATGTAAACTATTGAATTTTATTAGTATTTTTTTCAATCATCTTCATCAGTAGAGTCTTCTTCTTCCTCTGGCTCAATTTCATCCTCAGATTGTGTATCTGTAACAAAGGATTTTTTTTCCCTCGTCTGTATAAGACTGGGTTAAAATCACACCCCGTGAACGCATGTAAAGCTGGAAGAGCTTTCGAAATTTTTGGACCTAATTTATTATAGAGAGCGTATATGTCGATGTATCTGCTGGCATCTCCAAGATCTATCCAGACTTCTACTGTTGCTTGCAGGTGTTCCATATTTGCCAACATGATGACTACAATATCAGTATCGGAAGCTCTGATAGTAATGGTAGATTCTTCTTTTTGTTGACAAGCAAGAAATGCTATCTTCGTATCCGCTTCTTCGATCAGGGCATGACAACTCATAATTAATGACGCGTGTTACTTTATTATCAGTAACAAAGTATTCATAACACAAATCGTGTATTATGTAAATAACTTTACTAGCGATAATCGCTGCCATCTCCTGATCAGCCCAATGATCGATCAAAAACTTGACGATAGCTTCCTTAAGCTTTAAATTTTTCAAATCTTTTGCAAAATCTGCTGTTCTCATTTGTTGATGACCACAGATGTGGAATTCCTTGTCGTCTACACTGCCTCGAAGAGAATGCTCATAATCTTTGATAGTGGGTGAGAAGTAGCGATCAAATATAATAGCGGCTTTATTTGCATCGTGATTGATAAGGCATTGCAATATCTTCTTTGACACACCTCCAAAAGTACGGGGCATTTCTTTAAAAGTATTTTAAAAAAAGAATCCATCTACAATTACCATGTCAATTTTGGATGGCGGTTGCTCCACATCTCCGATTTATTTTTCTAACTCATGCAACCGAAACTAGAGTGGGTAAGAAGTGAGAGAATAACAAATAGAGAAAGAGTGAGAGAGGAATAGAAACGCGGAGAGGGAAATATAGGCATCACGTAACTGCACGCATTAAACTTTGTCGATGAATTTTTGTTGCTTCGGCTTGTAGAAATTGTCAGATTATATGTTTTTCGTAATCCTTGAATTATTCCGTTCAAAATAAAAAAAAAATTTAGCTACGCTCGAGAATGTCCAAGTGACGATATTTTTTACAACTTTGTAGCCCTCCCCCTTCTTTACGTTTCACTCAAATTGTCAGATTAGTGAAATCTACACGTTTTAGCACGTAACTAACATATCCTATCTTAATCTGACGCGCTCGACAATGTCTGATAATCATTTTTTTTTTACTAATCTGATCCTTTATACTTGACGTTCGAACATACATAGAAGTCTCATATTTGGTGTAAGTTCTTAATAGAGTACAAGGTCCTCTCTCTGTATATTATTCTGCCGCGCTCGAGTAAATTCCAGAATCCCCTCTTCGGCTCCTCTACTATTACGGTGCCGTGGGAAACAAGCATACCTAATGACCACAGTAAAAATAAATAAATATTATGATTTAGTAAATGAACTACCCTAAAATAGCTAGCTATAAGGTTAATTTATATACAGTAGATTTGGGCCTCTTTGAGATCTAGGCCTGTCACGGATTGCAGCAAGTACTATTTTAGAATATCTAAGGCTGCATTAGCTATGCAGCCTTAGCCTATGAAATATGGCTAGACTGGGAGGGTAAAACTAGTAGTTTAAACTTAAACGGTAAGTGTTGAAATAGAAAAATTATAAACCTTCAAAATTTAATTTTTGTTGTTAATATAAATTAAGAACATAACACATTGTCACAAGAGCCCACATTTAGTAGGATATACAGAGAGAACCTGCTGTTGTCTTAACAACTAACTTGTCTTGTCTTTCATCATTTTACACATAAAATTTGACGTTTTTAACTCAAATTCATATTTATAAACATCAAATTAAAAAAAATTACATTATAATTTCTCATTTTGTTATACCGACTTATTTTGTCACAAAGGTTCGTCAATTTCTCCTCTTTTGTGGACTAATCTAAAATTATTATTTTGTTGGTTAAAAGCGCGGAGAAGTGATATGAAATTGCCAATTTTCTAAACAAAACAATTAATGAAGTATGTAAGTTCAAAGTTGCTGCAAATTACACAATTATTATTTTTATTGCTTTTACTTTTTTACTTAAGGGAAGAGAGTCAGCGAAACAGAGTCGTCAATATTTTATATATTTTGTTGTTTTTAAGGGATTTTATGGTTTGTTGGGTAGTCATTTTCTTAATAATCAATTTTGGTTCTTTCGTGTCCTCTTTCTCCTCTATTATTTTTCTTTTCAGAAGCATCTCTTACTATGGCAGATGATATTTTTCTATCTTGTGTCGTACCTTGCGTGTCGTGTTTTATTTGGCCTCGTCTTAAAAAAATGCTCTTATCAATTCCGATGCTATAATTTGTTGCCTTGGATTAACTATCGTGAGGGTGGACGTTAAACGGGAAGGAGAAACATTGTATTTTCGTACAACAACGAACTGCGAAAACTTGTTGCATGGCATTGAGTGAATATTGCCGCTTAAAATAATATTTATGTAATATTAGATGGACAGATAGATAATTATTTATTGCATACACAAAGTAAAAATATATAAGTGGAAGTACTGCATGCAAGGGCGACCTTATTACTATTAGTGATCTCCTACAGGTAACCTAAGCATAATTTACATAAGAAACGTAGTGTGCGGTTTTGTAGGAATTTCCTTCTCACCATCAGGTGGTGAATTCGTTTGCCTATAAATATAATGTCGAAGATAACTCATTGCAAACGAATCTTATGAGGCTTATATGCTCCATTGTGGGTCAATGCAAGCAGGAATAACGTAGCACATTCGTGACCAAAATACGACTTTCTTTGGTACTCATTATTAGAACTTTTTTCATGACGAGCATAGGTCCCATCACATATTAAATTTGTCATTCAGATCATTATGAAGTATTTTAGCAACTGCAGATGTATGATTTTGAATAAGATCATTCCTGGACACTACATTTAAACCAAAGCGTGATAATAAAACGTCTTTTTTTGAAAGATTGGATGACTTGCTCACAATATTTTGATACTAACTGCTCTTCATCAATTTCTAATATCGTGGATATCAGCTTATTTGAATTACCTGTGCGAAGCTTGACTAAAAACACTAAAGTGCTTGAGTTACACTTCGAGCGTCAGTATTTCTCATTAACACTAACCAATTCCGCAACTCAATCACATTTTCCCATTCTAAGCCAGTTAAAACACGAAGTTTCTCATTTGAAATACGATAATTATCCATTTTATCCAGTAATGTTGAATCACATTCAACGGCAAAATTCTCCGTCATATTATTTAATTCTACTGATGAAATACTAGTCCAGTTGGAATGAACTGTTTATTAATTATATGATTTCGACAGCATCGATTTCCATCTGGTATAAAAACACGTCGTTTGATAAATGACTGCATCCGAGCTTTTTGAGTGATAAGAGTTAGATTAATAGTATTATTGCAAAGACAACAGTATCCATGGGTTGAAATAGTTCTTTTAATTGGAACCTCAATATACTCTACACCGGTATTGGTAGAAGTGATGTTAGCTCTGAAAGAAGGATCGTTTGAACTTGACTGAGATAATGTCACGTGAGACAAACTAGATGGAGACGATTGGAGAATCGTTCTAACATTTCACTAACAATGGATCCAGACTCATCTCCAGAGCCATTTGCAACCGGTTCAATTTTTCTTTTTTTATACAACTCTACACGACATCTACCATACACAATGTCACCAGTGAAAAAAATCTATATCAAATACTTTGGAAAACTCGTGAATGTCTTGTTCTGTTGACAAGATTTTTGGGGTACCTGAAACTTTTTTTTTTACTTGCTTTGAGCAGATGCAGCACTTTTCGTTATTTGTTTTATTCGCAGACATTTTATGAGTTTAATAAATGAAACCTAACCACACTACCTCTCTGAGCAGAAACTACACTTGTGACAGTTGTTGCATCTACGGCCAAATTCACTCGTGAGCGCATCGGTCACGTGACTTTTTGTTAACGTAGAAGGACTGAGTCGGTAACATACCACATACAATGGATAGTATCAGCAATTTTTACAAATACTTTCAATAGTATTGCATTATAATTACGATTAATATTGGATTACAATAAAAGTTGTGTTTAGACATTTTTTATATAATTAGTTAATATCCTTTGATATTAGAAGATTTAACTTTAGACTTTAAAATGACTGTTATTCTAAGTATAAGAATAATTATTTTAAATATGATTAATAAAACATATATAAACGACAAATCAAGGTTGAAGGTCAAAACAAACATAAATAAAGTCAATATCCACGTAAAAATTGGTTTTTTTTTTTTTTAATATGGCGTGCCTTTTTTAAAATCTTAGAAGTACATAAGTTCATGGAAAAATGAATGAGGAATCCAAAAAAAATAGTTTCGTAATTGTACTAAATTCGTATCATGGTTAAAAATCGAAATTAAAATTAAAATGCCATTTTTTTGAGGTTCTTATCAACCGATATAGCTCTTAATTTTTTTCCTAGAAGGTACCATCAGCCCCCAAAACATATTCAAAATTCAGATCAATCGATTCACGCGTTCTTGAGAAAATCTATTTTTTCTGATTATTACATATCTTGCTTTTTCTCGAAACCTACTTGAGTTCGAGGTCTGAAACTCTCAGGATCTTATTGTCTTGTTAGTACCTAAAAATTCTCCCAGTCTCGTCCCGATATCTTTCAAGGGCAAAATCACCCTGCTTATACCCCTAGGGTCTTTAGTATCGAAAATCATAAAAACAGGTAAACACGTTAAAATTGAAATTATTTCTTGTCTTACATTTTCATGTTCATGACTCCAGGTCAATTTTGAGCTAACTTTGGCTAGCAACCTATAAACTGTGGCCATTTCGAAAAAAATTGAAAACATACTTTCGACAATATGATGACAATCTCAAGAATTGCTCAGTGTAATAATTTTATTATTATACCCCCTGATATTTCATATCCTAAATATTGCACTCTACTTTTAAGAAAGTCTATATTTTTAAATTAAAAGAAAATCCGGTGTCAGAAAGAATTTTTAAGATTTTTCGCAACCTCTTCATACCTTGGTCTACATAAGCCGCTAGTATTATTAAAACATCCATATAAACAATCGCATAAGAATGAGCTAACCCTCCTAAGGACGTATTAAAAGCTCTTTGATAGATGGCGCCGGCATTATGTAAGCCGAAAAGCATGGCTGTAAATACATAATGATCATCTGGCGTCACAAACCTGGTCTATTATATCGAATTTGCATTAATTGGTACTTGATAAAATCCACTAGCCATGTCTAGACAAGAAAACAAATGCGCTCCCTTACCTAAACCTTAGAATTTGATCACATATAAGTGGTAACAGATGACGGACTAAGATGATAAGGCCGGTGCTGTGCAATTTTTAAGGGTCTACTAATCTCATTTATAATTCGCTCGTCACCATTTTATTGTTAATAGGAGTATCTTCCACGAACGATACAACAAAATCACATAAAAGATTTATTAACTATGGTTTATAATCGTCTTGAACATTCGTATATATATATATTATCAAAATTTGTAACAATACTACGATACCGTAAATCCTAACGCTAATAAATCTCAATCAATCAAAATATCGCGACTCAAAAAGTGTTCGCGAAATATTATTTCTACGTCAATATCGACTTTAGATGAAGTTTGTATGGAACTCAATACGCTATTTCACCTATATCCATCAAAGTTACAGAGGTATGTTGCAGCCTACCAGATATTTTTTGTTTTTGAGCGATACTTCCTTTAATAAGAAGCCAACCAAAATTAGAATCAAAACAAAATGAAAATCGCTCATCAAATTGTGTAAAGTTACCGGAGACAGGTGCAACGTCGCATATGTCCACTCTCTTTTGTTTGTCGGTAGGTGTGAAGTGATTAGTAGTGGCTCATTGAGTGTTACAGCACCGCAATGCCACGTGTCCGTGTGTGTCGTGTTGAAACACCACACCTAGCACGCGATCGGAGGTCTTGCCGTGAAGTCGGAGCGATTAGAGGTACAAATTATTTTGCTTTCCGTTTTTTGGCTGAAACATTCAAATGATTTGTTACCAACTTTCTCACATTTAAAACTTTTAATCGGAATGGTACTTAATCTAGGTCGCTTATAATCCATTACATTATTATGATTAGTGTTACATTCTGAAAAACTAGCTTGCGGTTCATTTTGAAACGGGCATTTATTTCTTCTGAAAATAATGTTACGTGGAGACCAAGGTTCTTTTTGTTCATCGTGTGCGAGGATCATCGCCACTATTCTCTCCTCTTTATCTAAACCATTATAGCGTGACATGAGAAATGTAAATAATCTATTTGACTATGCGGAGAGATATTAAATATTATTATCTAACAGTCACTGCATTTGTATCTAAAGCGTCGAAGCGCGACAGAAAAATTTACTTATATTGCTCCCTCTTTATATTAGGGAAAGCGATCTAAGACACCAGAGAACCCTTCATAGCTTTACTAAGTAAAAGGATTAGATTACTCCCCTGATATTCTCGATCGGTCAAACAGACGTCCGCAGTAGCCAGGCTCGGGCATCCGTATTTGCGTCTTCGAGGCAGAGTTCAGGCAACACGATCTGCTTAGTGGCCTAAGTGGAGGGTGGCTTGCGTTATGTTTCAACTCGGAGGTGCATGTTGTTTTGTTGGGCTTCCAATATGGCACTCCGATTTTGTCCTTTGGTACTTCTCTGTTAATCTGTGCCTGCACCGATCCCGCTTCTGATGTCGAAGATAACTCATTGACAAACTACTCTTATGGGACCTATGGAATCCATTGTGGGCCAATGCAAGCAGGAATAACGTAGCATATTCGTGACACTAGTCCTTTTCATGCGAAAAACAACCGAAGAATGACATCGATTCAATGATCGTCAACTTCCTCCCTCTTATATAAAAAATATAGAACAGCCTCATGTGCCACGACTCCACTCAAGGCATGAGCCTCCATGTTATTGGTTAAATAATTTCACTGGTAAAATAACAGTCAAGACAATATCTCTTTAAATTTGAACAACCAATCGTAATTCTCCTATAATCAACAATTAGTTTCTTTTTTATCACTTCCTTTCAAGCTAAGTAGCTATTGGTGCAAGGATCTAATTGGTCATACAAAACTCACTGTCTCTTTAAATCAACATAACCAATCACGACGTCAATAGTTACTACAAACAATAATATTAACTAATCAATTATACATCTATTATAATATTTTTGTCGCTTTTGGAGCGGAGGTTGTCGAGCGGGAGTGTCGGAACCCAGAAAAGTGAATCGCTGCTTCACATAGGAAGGAGTGTTGTTATGGAAAAGGATAGTGTGTAGGGTGCATAGGATATTAAAATATCGACGATGCTGAACTGTCAAACATTGAAGCTTATCACGTTATGTAGAGACATGATAAAAAAATTAAAAATGTATCCAATGCAGACATTTTGGAGACACTCTAGTTTATCTTGGTATTCTTGTCATATGTCAAGGTAATATATATCAGCATAGTTGATAGGTCGAAGGAGAGAAGTGACTAAAGTTATTTTTGTTTTTATTGGTAGATAGAGAGAGAGCGTATTGTAGCAAATGTCTTACGACTAATGTTCAAAATATGTGGAGTCCATGACAAGGTGCTATCCATGTTGATATCCAGGTTTTAAATACAATAAAATACAATTTTGATAATTGCTTTTGCCAATGTTTCTAGATTGAAATTTAGTCGAATTCAAGTTTAAGCTATACTATTTTCCCCATACAAATATTCTCTGAAGATTGTGATTAATTCCTTCAATAATTTCGGATATGGCTTCAACAGTAAATGTTACATAAATTTGCAGGTCATCGGCATAGAGATAAATTTTAAACTTTTAACTTTATTTATTTTACCAGTAACAATTTCATGATACAATTTTTTCTTAAACATGTGTACGTTATATTAGTTTTTACAATGTATGTGGATGCCACTGTTACCGTATTAGGAGACCTGTATTACAGCATACAGTACCAACCCCTCAGAAATTAGAACAATTATCTGTAATGTAATGCCTAAGTTACAATCATTTCAACTGTATACAACAACAATATATATGTGTGCAGGTAAGTGTAAAATTTATGTATGAACATTGTTTTAAAAGTTTTAGTGCTCAGACATACTGCATACCTTCTACTTTTTTGAAGATTTATAGATTTATATTTTACCTCCGTATGCTGCTTTAACAATACATTGAGTACAAATATCTGTCGAACAGTTAGTACTTCACAATGCTGATACAAATCTGAAATGCTGATACAAATCTGAAATCGCTGACAACCAAGGCTTGAAGGTAGGTACAGATTTTAAGAACTGAACGTTGCGCTATCGCAAGAGTTTTAAAAGTGTTTTTGACGCACCACCCCATGAGGTTATGCAATAATAGATGATAGATTGACAAAGTGCTAAGTATATTCGTTTTAAAATAATCGGTTCAATGAAGTTTCTGAGATTTCTGAAGACATGAATCAATTTGCGAATTTTATTTGAAACGGCAAATATGTGGGGCTAGAAGCTAAAGTGGCTGTCTATAATTATTCCTACATATTTGATAGATTCACTCGTTCATTTGATTTGCAAAGACAGTTTTTCCTCAGTGGACAAGAATGCGAAATTAATTTATGCTGTTCACCTGGTCTGTTCACTTCATGGATGGAGTAAGCTATATAATTAGTTTTTTCAGAGTTCATTGTCAACAAATTATTCTGAAGCCATTCGTTAATAATATCAAAGCCATTTTAAGCAGCAGCAAAAACTTTAGACCAGGTATCAGCAGTAAAAGTAAGCGCAGTATCGTCCGCATATGATATTATTTTGCCTCCTTTCGTTAATTTAGCCTTCTCTTACAACTAGTTTATCACAGTTAAAACCAAGACGTGATAAAAGCAATAAAGGTCTAAATAAACTGACGTGATATGATTCCTGATGGTGGTAAATTTTCATCATCAGATTCGGAACATCTTTCAGCAGCCAATAAAATACGCAGCATGTCGGGCCAGTTTGAATCATTGCAAGACCAAGTCATATTAACAATGAGGAGGTGGTAATTTTTTTTACCATGGGCAACAAATTAGGGTACGCTTAATGCCAATGGTGTGCCTCTTATGTTTCTCATGACCAAGTGAACATTTTGCACTTTTTTGCACAATCTTGCCATAATTAAGCATAAATCTTATGCCGATTTTTAAATAGTAATTTTACTATTAATAAGACATAAAATAGGTATTTTTGTTTTTGAACCTCCAATGATGAGACATATTATTTTATTAAAAATATTGGAGTAGACTAATAAGGGAACTTCATTTTCTCGCAGACCGTTTTCCCATCAAGGAAAAGAAAGTTTTTCGGCATTTAGCTCTGAAAATATGCTTATCGACAGAGTTGTTTCCTTATTCATAAATTTGTACAGGTATTAAATATATCGTAGTTAATATATCTGTGTTTAAATAAGTACTTGTAGTATTATTGTCAACTTATTGGTCTACGTTTTTTGTCAACGTATTTCGTTCATTGTGGATATTAAAATATATTTGAATCATGTTGCTGCCGTAATAGAGTATTGTAATACTGAATTCAGTGCTTTTGAAAGCATTTACTGATACAACTGCAAGTAGGTAGATGAAAGGATTTGCAGTACTCTTTCATGACAATGCAATGTAACGGAACTCCGTTATTTTGTATTGTCTCCATAATAATTCCGTCATTTTTGGCATTATGACCGCTATATGATGTAAGTCAAACATATAGTATTTGTTTTCTAATTTTATTATGAACTGATAGACTACTCCGCTTCACAAGTGATTATTCCTTTATCACAGAAACAAAAAAATCTACACCTGAATCTAAACACCTTCCTTCCTACCTTTCTTCCTTCTTTTTCGTGGATTGTTAAAGTATTTCAGTAAAAATATAACTCTAAAATAAGATATTATTCAAGACAGATACACAATACAATATAGAATGAAAGTGTTGATAATTTGATCAATGTTTTTAGATATCGAAGGATAGGTTGTTCAGTGCTGCAATTAATTATTTCAACATCGTCTTCTTAGAAAATCCTTCAGTCTTCTTTTAATTAATTGGTTTTGTAAGTATGTCGGCAACTATCCCCTGTGTATTTATTTATATTAATATTTGTACTTCAGTTGAATTTTCTGTTTAGTGACTTTCGCGAAGATAATGATATCGTCTATATATATTTGCTTCATGCATAAGTAGGAATCATTGTCTGCAAATTTAGTTGGACTTTCATTATTACAGTAAATTATGGTAGGGTCAACTGTAATATTACACTGCAATCCTGACTCCAAATGCCGCAGCCACAAAGCCTCTTGTGTGGCGGTAACTAGTGCAATGTACTCTGCCTCCATAGTTGATAATGCGACTGTGTTCTTACGTTTAGAACACCATGAAACTGAATCACCCTGAAACAGAACCCAATCTGAATCACTGTTGCCAAACCCCCTTTCTTCTTCTTTGTTTTGACTAAACATTAACTTACACTGCTTTGTGCCCTTTATATACCGCTGTACTTTATTTACTGCTAGCCAGCATTGCATTTCTGGTTCGTTATTGAAGCTGCTGAATTTGTTGACTATAAAACATATATCTGGTCTTGTGCCTTGTGATAGGTAACGTAAATTCCCTATTCGCATTTCTAGTGATTTTATCTTGCTCTCCTGTGCTAAACAATTCGGAGCTACAATCACATGGTGAATAAACTACATTACAATCTGTTATGTGGAATCTCTGTAGATTTTTTTCTATATAGGCAATGTAATCAATATGTATTTGATGACTGGGCTCATTCATTTGACTAATTCTCCAACAAATAAAATGATTTACAGGTCAAAATATTTTCATATATAATAAATAATAATATAAAATTAATAAATCATCAACATCTATCAGTTCATTGTCATTTTTGTAGTACACACATAGATAGACGTACTTTTTAATCCCATTTTTTTAACAAGGCTGTTAGTTTTAAATTCCATTGGCGACTGGCCTATTTTAGGCCATAAATGGACTTATTTAATCGAAAAACAAATTTCGTGCCCATGTTCATAGAAATGAGTAGTAGGTTTATTCCTTGGCCTTAGAGTTATATTTCTAAAAGGAATTATTTCTTCTTCTTCGAAACTTTCTAGTGTGTAATCTGGATCATTATTCATCATTACTGAAGACATAGATTTTTCATTTACAAAAGTATCGGTATCATATTTTAGATTAGTAACTAACTTCCTGTTGTAGCAACATAGTAAGCGGCATTTTAACACAATTGTTTTCGACTGAGTGTTCCAATAAAACAACATCTATGCTATTGTTTATTTGTTTTTTACTCACATCAAACAATCTGTAGTGTTTTGTATATTTAAAATAACCCGCAAATATCATTTTGACAGCTTTTGAATGCAAACATGAACCATTGCATGACAAATTTGATTTTTTACCTGTCCATGTTTCATATGGTGTCTTTTTAATCCAAAGCGTTTGCTAGTTAACGATTTACAATATAGGCCGCTGTTGAAACCGCTTCAACTCAAAAATACTTTTGTATTCTGGAATTTAAAATTAAACTAGAGAAAGCTAAATCTCTACTAATGTGCGATTCATAGTCTCTTCCATGCCGATTTGATCAGGCGTATATGGGTTAGTTGTTTGAAGTTACATACCAGTTTTACACAGAAACAATTTAAACGTGTTATATATAATTTCCGGTACCCGAGCCGAGATATCTTTATTTTATTATTTAATTCGTTTCCCACTAAATTCTTAAACTCTTTAAATTTCTCTTAATTCTAAGACTTATTCTTCATGAAATAGACAGATACTTTCTTTCTATAATCATCATAACATCTGGCACCTCCAGTGGAACTTGTCTCTATCGGACTAGAAACATCAGAGTGAATTAATTTGAGCAGTTCAGAAGCTTCAGTGCTGAAGCTTTTTGATCAGTTGTCTACTCATTTTAACTTCTAAGCAAGTTGTACAAACTTGATTACCTTTTCTAAATAATTGAACCCCTTCTGCACTTTTTGTTATTTTCTGTACGTCAGTGAAATATAGATGGCCCATCCTTTGATGTTATAAATTAATATCTCTTTCATCTACTGTTGATAGCAATGCCGGTGCTTCGGAAACATTATTTAGTATATAAATATTGTTGCAATGCAAAGCTGTCAATATTATTTTATTGTTCTAATAAATTTGCCAACCATCTTTTTCGAATTTCACTTCACAACCATTATTTTATATATAAATTTATTGATAATGTGGGTACAATTAAAAGATCTACTCTGTATTGTCTGTAAACTGCCATCTGAGTCTCTTATCTGGAAATCCACTTTGCCACGGCCTTTTACTGGCACTGTCTTATTATCTGCAATCTTGATGTTATTGATCGTAGATGGTGTAACATTATACTTCGACTTCTTATTATTGTACATATGCAGTGATGCTCCAGAATCAACATATCAACATCAACATATCAGCAATTCAGCAGCAACTGGAAAAGCGGTATAAAAAACATTATCTTTTTGAATTATAAGTGTTTGAGAAACCCTTTTTGTTGACTTTAAAATTACATACAAAGCGCTATAGGCCCTTGGACTGCCTTTTTTCTTGAATTTGGTTATGTGAATTGTTCGGTGAAAACTTTGACACACTTTGATTATTGTACGCCATAGCCTAGCCATAGTAAGCAACAGAATCTGATTCTTTAACCTCTTGTAGCAACTTGGTTTTGACATAATAAACAGTAATAGCATAATGGTGTTCTTTAATGAGTTGATATATTTTTTTATTTGCCTGATTAAGTATCTTTTTGCAATGATGTCTTTTGCGATTTATACACACACTAATATGAAGTTAATATCGTGGAACCTGTTATTAGAAATTAATCGATGTTAAAATATCTTGCACGTTTAGTTTTTAGGTGTACTAATCAAAATATTTTATTCGCGCTTTCAAATCCGTATTGGTTCACATTATATGATATTTAATTTTCCCATTTATTACATATTTTAAATGAAAAAAAAAAATAACCAATGAAGAAAAAATTACAGGCGTAAACAAACTAGATGTTATCATATATCGGTCAAACATAGAGAAACATGGTTAGGGTAAAGAAACACATCTTTGATATAAAGAATAGGCATATATTGAAGTCAGCAGTGTGTGAGCATACAGCGAGTAAATTCAACCAATTCTACATCGGATTTGATAATCCTCACATCCTCATTTGGACGAACAAATCGTCGATATAGAATGATTCGTAGAATTATTGAAATACAAAAAAATGTAGGTAAATGAATTCCCACTATATTATTCTAGAATGCATTTAGCGGTGTTTTATTTTTTAAAACATTAGTTGCACATCGATGGTAACAATTTTCTGGTAACACAATGTTCTATTGTAAATGTAACATATATAGTGAGCAATTTGGTAACAGCATTATTAAAAACCGAGTCTACGAGAAAAGTTGTTGCCGCTCATATTTTTGTAGAGAGGTCACTCTTATAGTACAAACAGACGATCGAACTTCGTGCGACCGCACCACCGGATCGTGCGATGTGGCGTTCGAACCAGCGGTCGCACCGCACACCGTACTATTAAAAAAAATGCATACGAGTGAGTGAGACGCCGCTATGTGTGACACTAGCGGCATATTAAAATTATTTAACATATTCAATTTTCACTCTAAAATTTAAAATTTTGCACGTGTTCATAAATACTTATTACTTTTATAGTTTTTAATCCATGGAGTTAAAGCATAATTTAGAACGTAAAAAATATTTTAAATTTTAAGTAACGATCTTTGCATACAAATATAAATGATGAGTCTTTGTATATCTCCAAACGTTAATTCCAAACGCTGTTTTATTCGAAACAATGTTGCCGTCTTAGCACTCCTTATTCATATTCGTTGCGACGTCTATTGCTAACGGTGGCCTAATAACACCTGAACCAAAAAATGGTTCGGTGCGCCGTCGACACAATCGATCCGGTGCGGTCCGCACCGCGTTCGATTATGTGGATCTCTTCGAACCAGCCGTGTTAATAATAATTTTGTCCGAGGCATCGTGCGCCACACGATCGAATATGGCCCGATGGCGGACCAAGGTCATGGTGCGGCCGTATCAAGTTCGATCGTCTGTTCACAGTCTCAACTATGTAAATTTATAATTTTTAGTTGTTGGTGATTCATCGTCTCGAATATCAGACGCATGTCTTCTTATAGATGTCAATCTTTGAGATCGTTTTCGAGTATCGTTAATGTAGGATGTTTATTTTATATTTTTGAAGGAAAGACGGGATTCAACGTTCATCGATGTGTGTACACAGTCACACGCTCGTGTCCCTGCGCCACTGGCCTCAAAGACATTTACATATTTATATTAGGATGTATTTAGAAAATATTATAATATTTGTAAGAACCGTAAACTTGGCTTCAATTTGACCATGAAATAATTAATTAATTGTGAGTATAAAATGTTATCACGTATAATATATAGAACTTCAAGAAATAATTTCTTAAAACTGAATTTTAGATATTTAATTAAAACTAAATTTGGCTATAGGTGCAGAAATGTGCAAAATCTTCTTCCGTAAAATCATAAAAACCTAGTAAAGTACTTATATGAAAATAAAATCTGTAAAGATAATTGTTTTATTGAAAACAAACTTAGATACATATCCCATTTTAAATTAAGGATTAATAGGTTAAATAGTTGACTGAACATTAAAAAATTCGAAGGGCGCAAAATTATATTTAAATTGATCTATGAAGATGGTGAAGAAAAATGGTACCATTGAGAATAAGAGAGTTGTTTTTAAGGGTTAATTTTGTGAAACGCATTTTCTAAACGAGGTCACAGTGGTACAATTGGTTATCGTCTAACTACTATTTGATGATTGTAGGTTCAAATACCGTCGTAATATCTGTAGATATTGTCGAACGAATTGCATTTCTTAGTTTAAATTTTATTTGAACCATACCTTGGAGATCTATTTGTCAAAGTAAAAAAAAATCTTTAAGGACAAATATTTCCTAAGTCTAAAAAAAATATATTTTGTAATAGAAGGGAAAACAGAAGCAAAGACACTCTTTTCCCAAGTTTCTGTCAATTTTCGAGATATTGCGTGGTAAGTGGCGGCATTCAATACTTTGTGTTGTCGTCAGAAAGATCGAATGAAAATAATTTAAATATGAACTCACATCACTGTTTGACTGCGCCACAGACTTATTTGTGCGGTAAAATTAGAGCGCTGGATGATTTTGTAACAAGCAGGATAGCGCCGCAATTGTACCGCATAAATATGTTTATAAATAAAACAAAATCAAGTACATATTAACTACATTAAAGTAATTTTTATATACTTACGCAATGCTATACATATCACTACTTCACTAAGTTAATTTAGATTATTTGTTATTTATGTTTTTTTAATCATTTTATATATCAGCCAGCTACATGCAGATAACTACGATAAAAATAAAGAAATATAAGCGTAATACGTACTTTTCTATATGATTTCATATCTGTCAAGAACCATAAATCGCATGTCATGAAAGAGATAGCGCGTGATGCATTTATTGATTTTTACTGCTTCTAAAGGCTACATCTTGTTTTCAAGAAAACATATATTGTATAGATACGATTACATTTTATCCATATATTATTCTATTTAAGAATATAGTCATTGCCCTAAGCTTAAACTAATTATTATAGTGCTTGGGTAATAAGTTGAAATACAGAGGCATTTCATTATTAGTAGCATTATAAGGACCATCATAAGTATTATTATTACCATTGGCATCAATGTGCTTACGATCAAAATCACCATTACAAAGATCTTGGAAAAAACACAACCTTTCGATGGATTGATCCGGGATTAGTGTGTGACGAATTACTATATATTAGAAAAGCTACAATTCACTGGCAAAAGCTGTCATATGTTACAATCCAATGTATACTCTACTTTTGCCACTTAGTTGCCGTGACACTTATGAAAAAACAAAATTCATTCAAATTAGTCTTCTTTACGAATGTCTATTGAACTTTCTTGTGTGCCTTATAACAAAACATTAGGACACGAAAAAGGCTTGCGCCATCCTCCCCCACTATTGGCACAATAGTAAAGCTTATAAACATAACATCCCATTGATGTTACCCACCTCAAACCACACTTTTAAAATTTATCATGCAAAGCACTAAGGAGTATCAATATGAGCTTTGAGGTAAATTTTCCTCAAAATAACTACCTGTTTCTATTCCTCTTTTTATGCTGTTTTATTCCCTTTTTATTCTTCTTTTTTTATTAGGCGATAAAGTTTATTAAAACACCATGTACTTCTTTTATGAGTTCTGTTAAAGATTGTTTATACAAAAGATGGGATCAAGAAATCCGGACAAAGGATTATGTATAGATTTCTAGAGCGCCAATCTCTACTTCCGTTCATCTAGAATTAATTAAAGTGCGTTTTTCGTTTATATCATCCAAGTACTTTCCCAACTATTGCTTTTATAGTTATACTGATGTTACAAGTTTGTTTGTTTAAATTTATATAAATGAAAGTCCATTAATGATTTATTTATTTCATTCTAGCGAGCAAGATTTTCTTTAAGAATTATTGCAATCTATTTGAAAATTTAGTTATCTATAGAAACTGGAAAAGGTTTAGAGAGAGAACATTACCTATCGATAATTTATCAAATAAAATGTGCTCCGCCACTCATCAAGTAATGCTTCTAATTGGGTGGAAAGTGGGGAACGGAGTGTCTTAACCCTAAGTTAATTTTGCTTACCATGTCATGTGCGCAAATACAAAAAAAAAATCGTGAATTTCTACAACATTTCTATAATTAAGCGTATTTTAAAAAGGACAACGGAGTTAACACTGTTCCTCTGGGCCAACTTTGTTAAAACAGGCTTATTACATTTATATGTCATATATGAATATTGTGTAATATTGCAAATACCAAAGTTCAACCCCATAGCAACTATCGAGGGTGGGTGGAGGCTCCCCCTGGATACATATCTATTGCGTGCATAGGACATTGCAGCAATGCGCATGCTTTGTACCTAGGTTGCCTGGACACCGCCCGTGAGCAGGACAGCTTGTTATGAGTTATTGATTTTTATCCACTATTTGTACCTGATGACATTTAAATGTTAAAGTTCAATCTAGAAAATGCTATATATACACCTATTAAAAGACTATTATAATATTTTACTTTAATATAAATTGAAATCTTAAATCATCTGTAGAGACTTCGAGTTAAAGGATTATTAAGTAATACCCATTTTTTACAAGGTGGCATATAATAATAATATCAATTATAGAAAAGTCTTACTTGAAATATGATATAATAATAAGGATTGGCTTGCGCTCCTAAAGGAACTGCACTGTATTAAAAAGGAATCTAATACTAAGGTTACTATCTGAGAAAGTTAAGCCTACAAGTTCTTCGGTGATACCAAAAACACGAGCGCATATGTATGTGATTTTTATCAAAAAGTCAATAATTCACAAATTTTGGCTGAACCACTGAAAATCACTGAACATTCATGGGGGTGAAATGGATGTTAATGAGGAATACAACCATCGACCGTTGCTCCGTCGATTGAGTTAGGTGTTTATAAAAAATGATGAAGAAAATATAGATGATTTTATGCTATAGCAGGGCTGTTTTATAATTTAAAAGTAACAAAATAGTTGAGGCCTGTTGTGGCGCAGCGTCACAAACGTGTGACTGTAACCGATAGGTTCTGGATTCGGTCCCCAGGCCAGGAAATGAAACATTTAATATTTTCAATTTAAATATTTAATGTTTCATTTCTTCGCTCTGGTAACAAGGCAAAGCGCGGCGTTGAGTCCCACTCAACACGCAATGCCTCAAATTTGGCGGAAAGTGGGGAACGGAGTGTCTTAACAATAGATTCCCGGGTTCCCTTTGCCTACCCTGCCTCGTGCGGGATACAGCGTGAAGCTAAAAAAAAATAGTTGTACTACCGAAATGTATGTGTATGTGTCACAACTAGACCAGAAAGCTACCCACTGTTTTAAATTTAGTATTAGTGATAGCACATTTATAAAATAATAAATGACGTACCTACTTCTCTTAACGATAGTATCAGGTCTGTCTCGCGTATCACTGAATTATTATAAATTAAATTCTAACCAAAAAAAACTATCACGCACAGGATGCCAGTATTGGACCGGGCAGAAAAGTACGCACTTAAAAAAAATAAATAAATGAAAAAGTCGCGTTTCTAATATTTTGTATAAGCACTTTTAGCTGCAATAACAGCTTCTATACGTCGGGGCGTACTTTCAATAAGGTTAATTATGTATTGTTGATAATTTTTTCCAAGGCCTCGGTAAAATCTTCGAACATCTCATTGTTTTTATTGATTGATGTTTTCTCTATAAGCGTATGTGGTCATAATGCTCTTTACAAGTGCCAAATTTTCGACTGCAGTCCACCTCCATGTTTAACTGTCTTATAAACATTTTTGTCAAGGAGCCGTTCTCCTGGCTTGTATCAAACGCGCGGTCGTCGTTTATGTCCAAATAAATATAATTTACTTTCGTTGCTCCAAATAGCTTTTTTCTAAGAGGAAACCGGCCTACTAATTCTTACTAGCTTTGTGAATCAGAAAGCGACGTTGTGTGAAATTGTTTCTTAAGCCTATTCCTCGAAATATCCTTCGAACTCCTATTACTTCTATATTCTGCTGTCTAATAATTAACAAACGAGCTCGTATAATCCTTCCTCCAATTTATTAACTTGACTTTTAAGAATATTATGTTCGTCAATCAGTAAGAAGAACTCTGAGAAGTTGCCAAGCATAATAGTTCTGAGGATAATGTAATTAAATATTTTTTTTATTTTCAAGAGTACAGTTTGCCTTAACTCCGCTAAAGTATTATTTTCTATTTATTTTTTATTTTTATTTTTTTTGTAAATAGTTTATTTTAATAGTATCTTTGATTTTCGAGATTGTTTATTTTAGTTTTTATTCGTGTTATATTGAAAACGGGTATTTTTTCTGTACGTAGTTAGGACATATATATATAAGATTTTTTAAATTATACAAATGATTCCCGAACTGTAACCAAGATAAAGAGAAATCTGGGTCCACATCAAGGTCCATTAAGGCCACATGAAATCTACTATATATCTCTTTGCTCTCCGATACAACCATGCGATCAAAAGTATTAAGTACTATAGGTCTATGTCAGTACTCTTTACCCAAGGTAACAGGTCTTTGTCAAATGCTATTTTTTACATGCTTATCTAATCTTCATCAATTTTGAAAAAAATTGTCTCTGAGCTATATTTATTATTATGCATTATATTTGTTAAGTAAAAGAGGGAGGATAGTTTAATTGTCTACTCCACATAACGCAGATTCTGAATTGTTTCGTATTTCTATTGCAAGAAGGTCCAAAGCGCCGTGCAGATCGAGAGATTTCATCGCAATCGCGTTCCTTACACTTGTTTTAAATTTTTATTATATTGTAATATTGATATAACATTAATTATTCACTAGACAGTCACAAGAATCAATACAATGATTAGAAATCGGCTTTATTTATTTACTAGTATTGATCAATTGTTTATATCATTTTTAATTTATAACAGGAACGTCTGTAGTATGCATACGCGCCACGCGGCGATAATAAATACAACCGTCACATTTTTTAGTCAAACGCTGTCTCTCATCGTATGTATTTTGTTACAATAACCTGCTGAGTGGTAAATTTAATAAAATGGTTATATGTAAAATAAACGAAATAAATTAATACAACACGGCTGACCATAGAACCTGCCGATACCTACGCTATTAAGGTATCACCTGGTAGGTACTGTAGGAACATTTGTTCGAGTAGGCATCGAACCCACGATCTAACCATCGCGCTACTTAATCAGCCGATGATTATAATGTCAGCGTCATAGCATTTTAATACAGATTTTATATGATTTTTTTTGTAACAATTGTGTTTATACGTATAGATAAGATGGCGTCCAATAGACGATAGCTTTACCCGGGCTCGCAATTTGCGCATGTCTAACATCTAGGTGACCTAGGGCGCTAGGGGGGCACTGAAAGAGATAGCAGCCTATGCAGTTATTGATTTTATGGCGTGACATTTCCATGTTTAGGCATGGCAAGGACTTTGGAAGGACATTGAATAATGTGACGCAATCACCATTTATTATTGCATATAAAAAATTAAGAATGCAAAATTATGTATATGACTATAATGTAATAATGATCGCAAAAATCCTTTCAGTGATTAATTCATTACGATGTTAAGATAATTGTAAAACCTACCAATGTAACATGACATTGAACCACATATTACGCAACGTCAGACCTTTCTGTTTAAGCTTTAATACAATCTACTTAACTATATAACAAATCTAAGACTTAAAGAAAATATATTTTTTTTGTACTAAAGCGTGGATTTGCAACGCAAAATGTATAGGCATAAGATTCCATTCTCAGCTCTCGAAAATTCTCAATCTCAATAAAAAAAACTTGGTAGCTTCTACACCAGAACCATTAAGACATACATATTTTTTAACAAAATATGAAAGTACGCTGTATTATTAAATTTTTATTAAAAAAAAATCGTTTTTATCTGTTTCTGTCTACTGTTGACTTTATATGACATTCGTCTTCAGTTACTATTTATTAATTGAAATTGACTTTAACTACAATTAAATAAGGTTGATTGACTTTACATTATATCATGAAGAGATACATATATTATTTATTTAGTTAATATAAATTTATATTACTTTTGAAAATAACAAATAATATTGCATTATACATTATCATAAGCATTTTAATACCAGTTACATTCACTACTAGATGAAAATTTGTTAAAATTATATTTTATTACTTTCTTTTTGTTGACCTTGTCACCTGTAGGCCTTGAATTTGGCCAAGGAAAATAATCAAGGTTAACATTATAACCTTTAGAAATAAATTGGCAAATCTACCCCTTGACATTGGGTGTGCCCGTTTCTTAGCAAAATCGATAAACCCTTACCTATCCACCCGGCCATTTTGCGCTCCGACCTCCCTCAACCACCCTTGTTTCCAGCAAATTCTGTAAAAACAGCGCAAGCGCGAACTTTGAGATGGCTAACGCCGAGCGTTCCAGGGCTCATTTTCAGTTTCATTCTCCTTCAGTTCGGTCGTGCCTTAAGTTTTTAATATGATTTAGTATGTGTTCTTTAAATATTTTAATTTAAATAACTTTGCCAAACAGATACGTCTCGTACGCCAAAACCTAGTGAGCAAAATGGGAAGGAATATGTTTTTGTGTCTCGTGAGAAGATGGAGGAGGATATTTCTGAGGGCAAATTCATAGAGCACGGGGAATATAAAGGAAATCTGTATGGAACATCAGCGGAAAGTGTGGAGGCCATAGTAACTTCAGGTAAGTCATTTTTTTAAATAGTATTTATATTTTTATTTATATGTTTTTTTATATTTTATGTTTCGTAATAACATATATATTTGAATTTTAAATATTTTTCTTATTCTTTTCTTATTTTTTGCTCAAAACTTAGAAACATATTTGATGCTATAGTTAGGTGCATCGCGATTAATTGTATAATTACTTATTCATATGCAAATATTGCATATTCAGAAAGATGTGTTTATAAAAAAAAGGGGTGAGGTGAGGAACAAGGGGTGTCATTTTCTCTCAGGGTGTGGTTTTCAGCAGCAATATCCCTATTTTTATCACGTCGGTGAAGAATATTTGCTTAAAGATCAATATTATCGATGAAAATCAATCTATATTACGAAATTATTAAATATCAATAATGTGATATTTTCTTATAAAAATAGGAGGGAGGGGCAACTGCAGTCCTCCTTCTTGCACCTTCCCCCCTCTGACCTACGCCCATGCATATTTGACTGCGCATGCCCACTGCCACCTCATATGCAGAATTGCAACTGCGCATGCGAATATCTGCAGCGTTGCACATGCGCCTGGCACATCTCTTTGTCTCCATTGGCGCACGGCGCAGGCGCATTTAATGCTAGCGTCTGCATTATATTGATCGACGCCATATTGCGATATGACATGACAGTAGCCATTGCGAGAATTTTCTATAGTGGATAAAAAATTTTGTTTTTTATTATTTATAATTATTTCTTTTCTTTTGTTAAAAAATATTTGAATATTTACAATTTATATTGTTTTTGTGATCAAAGTATAAGCCTGAAATATTTTTTAGGACGTGTCTGTGTACTGAGCCCCCACTGGCAGGCCTTGAAGATGCTACGAACACCACGGCTCAAGCCACATATTGTATTTATCAAACCACCACCACTAGAACGACTCATTGAAACTAGGACAACTGCTAATGCTCGCTCCACTTTTGACAAGGAGAGTTCTAGAGCTTTTACGGTTAGTAAATACATGCACACATTTACTCACTAACACATATAATTGTATACATTACACAAACATACATTTGTTAATGCGCGCAAGTATGCCCAGATGTAGTTAAGCACACATGTACGCACATACACATGTGTGTGCCCCATATGCTAACACACACATGCATAAGCATACATACACTTACAGGTATACATACATCGGCGTACACACCTAAATGCGCAAAACTATGCAAAGATACAGTCATGCACACTTGTATGCATGTATGCGTATGCGCATACATAAACACACATGTGCACTTACTCGTGTACAATTGTATACACATATAGATGTATAATTTGTTCATATTATTTTAATTTTATAATAAAATACAAATATAATTTCTAGGAGGAAGAGTTTGCGGATATCATAAGATCGTCGAATAGGATTAATTTTTTATACGGTTATATGTTTGATGAGGAGATCGTGAACGAAGACCTTGGGACTGCGATCACTCAACTTCATAAAATGGCGTGGCGGGTGCAATCCGAACCGCTTTGGGTGCCTGCGGCTTGGGTGCAGTGAGACGTCTCTGTTATGCAACGTTGTATTGTTAGCTTCAGTTCTAGTCAAATTGTTTGGTCACTTTTTTAAATTTATTTAGAGTTGCCATATTGTTGTTATTTATATAGAGACACTTGTAGAATTCGCCTTCAATACCCGAATTCTAGGACTGTCGTTGTTTATTAGTATGGGTTTTTAAGGTATTTTCTAAATTTTTTTTGTAAATATGTAGATAGTTCGCGCTATCGTTACTCAATATATGTGCCCTTATAGGTTAGGTTAGGTCAGTTTAGATCATATTAGTTCAATGTTAGCAAGTAAGTAGGTAAGGAGCGGCATATAGATATAAGTTAGGCTAAAACTAAAGTCATAAGTAAAGGTATAAGTAATAGAAATAATAAGTATTAAAAATAAGTAGTACATTATAAGGATACTAGGAATAGGATCTGTGTTAGGATAAGATTAGGTTAGGTATGATTTCTTTGATTTTTAATCACTGCTGTCTTACCTTGACCAGGTGCGGGAAAAATGTAACAATCGATAAGATTTTACATATTTTCCCTTTTTAAATCACCGAATAATTATAAAGCTTTTTACACTAGTGCGTAATGTTGGCTACCACTAGTGTAAGCTTTCAGCGCTACACTTAAAAATATTTACTTACATATTCTTTCATAATTTATCTATACGTATATTAAATAGTATATTATAAATTCATTACGGATCGTATATTAGATAGTGATTGATCTACAACTATACAAACCATTGAACTATCGACTGAATTGTACCGATACGTTGTAAGCTAAATAAATTAATCGCCTAGTCTCCACTCGAATCCATATTTAATAGTAAATAATTTGAATCAGTATGTCTTCCTTTGCATTAATAGTTCAATGATTTGTGTAAATATTATAGTATATTTATTAAATGAAATTTTAAATAGACATTATACACAATATATTAGGTTTGCGTTAGGCAAACGAAATTCGCGCTTATAGCGTATTTTGCTGGACCCCCACACCCGCGTGTGATTATAGTAATGTTTATATATTGTGTAGAGATAGTTTTACTGGAATGTACTCCGGGCTGTAACAAGCCGACCGTGAGAGTTCCCAGGAGCTGAGGTGTCCGTTAATAGTTAAGGCAATTGTCAAATAAATGAAATAAATAAATATTATTCTTAAATTTAAGGGTTTAAGAAAAACAAGTAGGATTTGTGCAAAAAATGTAGTGTTTTTAGAGGTACAAGATGGAACTACAATATTTTTAAAAAATACCTATACTTATTTGCCTTCTTTTATATATTGGAATCTCCAAAGTTCTTATTTCTTAAACGCAGATCGGTCGATTAACTGTTTAGGTTAGTGAAACGTAGACGGAAACTACAAAAGGGCAAACTAAATATACTTGAATTAGAACGTAATATTTAAAATAATTTTATCTATATTTAGTATCATAAGATGTACACACGAAATAACGCGAGCATTCAAGTAATAATTAGGTAGTAAAGTCCGGCACTGCCGTGGTCGATTGACCCGTTAAGTTAGAGTCACCTGCGACTAGAATAAATTCTTCAATAGAATAAATAAATC
>DWMZ01000273.1:0-27054 GCA_018249855.1 Eueides tales michaeli | reverse complement strand
GGTTGGAAATTCACCCACTCTTATCTTATCATCCCTTCAATTACAATGTATTTGTTTTCGCTCTCTCTAATATTTTATATAAGATACTTTTTATTTACGTTGAAAACATAGATAATGATTATTTACCGCTAGATTATTACTGCGTATACAGCTGTGCGGGAAATGGCACATAGCTGTTTCTTTTTAGTGTACATATTAAAGACAAGCTATGTAACACCTGCCACGATACAAGTTATAAATGTATCTATGGTATTCACAGCTTCAGGCGCTGAAATTGCAAGCTAGCCATTTGATTTGTGCAACGGACATGCATTATAATCGAGAAAAACTATTTACTTTCTGTCGTCATCTAATAATTGATGTGCCTGTTTTCTCTCCACTTGGCATATGTGCTCTCACAAGAGATGGACTAGTGACGTTAATTAGTTAAAGTATCATCATTTGAATACCTTGGATTGATTTCGTTCACGAAAATCAATTAAAATTACTATTATTACAATTTTTATTTTAAAGTGCTATACATTATAATTGTTTTGTTTTAGGTAATCAGTATGCTTTTCACCTTTCTGGCTATTGTCACACAACTGCAACTACAGGATGGATTTAGGTATTAGTTTGCAATACGTTACTGTAGTAATGTAGCAAAAAAATAACTATACAATGTTTCTTCTAAATTATAATAGAATATATAAAGAATTTTGCGTGTGTACCGATTTATTTCTACTCATTATTTTCTTAATGATAACAATTCGTTTCACAATATATATTCATGTATCTATATAATATAACCAGTTGTCATTTGTCGTGTTACTAGATTTGTTCAAATTTAAAATGAATGAGATATATTTTCTCTTGCATATACTGCCAATATTACTGCAGTGTTACTGTCATTAATAGTACTGATTCGTGTATATTGTGAAATATATTCACTCTGACGTTTGTGTGCTAGTTAATAAGCCTTATAATTCAGATACAGACCTTACCAACACCCAAGAATCTCTATGGTCCGAATATTACACTACGTAAAAGAAAACGATATGAAAATGAGCTCTCAAGTCCGCTAAAGCAATTTGAATGTGTATTCTCTACCCAGATAAGCAAAATGGTAGTCGAATTAGGACTCAAATTATCAGGAAACAATTTTTATGTAAAACACTCGTAGTTATTTAATCTGGTTTATATGGGGTTAAAAAAAAAACATCTATATACGAGTACATTCAATTTATTGTACATAATAAATAATTTACACATACTTAATTCATTGTACATAACTGAAAGTCTAATGAGCCTGTGGCACGTAGTTTGTTTCGTTTAGTTAAATTGTAGTAGAGGCGTCCTTCAGTAAAAGGAAAATTTTCCGGGACATTATCTCCCTTAATGGTTAGTTGTTCGAATCGATAGTAGCCCTGGAAATAATTTACAAGTAATGCGTTTTTAGCTTCATAAAAAAAAATTATAAAACGAAACACACATCACTTACGTAAGTGTTATAAGAAAAAGATCAAGACTTTTTAAATCAATTAAATCTTCACAAGGAGATATAGATTTAAACATTACATGTAAATAGGTAGATTTTATGTACAAATAGACAAAATATACATCAGACAATATTATTTCTTTTAGTTTTTTTAGCTTCACGCTTTGTACAAGATAGGGTAGGCAGAGGTAACCCGGAAACCTAGTGTTAAGACACTCCGTCCCACTTCCGTTCCCCACTTTCCGTTGAATTTGAGACATTGCGTGTTGAGTGGCGGAACTCAATGCCGCGCTTTGCCTTATTACCAGAGTGAAGAAATGAAACATTAAATATTTAAATTGAAAATATTAAATATTTCATTTCCTCGAATGGGAATTGAACCCAGAATCTGTCGGTTACAGTCACACGCTTGTGCCGCTACGCCACGACAGGCCTCATAGAGAATATTATTAATAACAAGAAAATTGTTATATGACTATGATATAGACATACGACAAAGTGCCATGCGATGTATTCTGAGTTACCTCGTCGAGTGATCATATTCCCACTGTCTTGGTTAAAAAAATTAAAGTTACTGGAAAATTGTAGTCCTGTAGGGGCAATAACCGCTATAAAAAACGAGGGAAATGCTCATGGCGCCCCTTGTTACTTTTCAATATAAAACTGGTTATAACATTTTGTTACGACGTATACATATACGTATATAAGAAATTACAAATTAGAGAACATAAAGTTAACCTTCAAGTTGCCTTATCTTAAAAGAGCGGTAATAATTAAAATAATTTATATCTTCTAATGGATATCGAACCCAAATTCATGTTTTATATTCAGACACCGTCCCAACGTATCACGGTGGGCACATAATACTCTATGCCTCATGAAGTTTACATAAATAATATTTTACATAGTTCTTACTGGCTTCATTGGACACTTGAATGTGGCGTACGGACGTTCAGAAACTGGCAATCTGTAATATGCTGGCAACAAAAAACTACTGAACATATTTTTAGTAATAAAGAAATCACAACCGTTGTAGTGTAAATCCACAAAACTTCGCCTATAGGTGTTCGACAAAAGTTGGTAAAAATAAATGCTATGCTGAAAATAATGAAATAAAAAATCATTAATATATATATATATATTGATTAATTTTGGGTAAACTTTGAATAAGGCCTGTCG
Organism: Eueides tales michaeli; assembly: GCA_018249855.1. NCBI lineage: Eukaryota > Metazoa > Arthropoda > Insecta > Lepidoptera > Nymphalidae > Eueides > Eueides tales. Next base: position 24,398 of record DWMZ01000273.1, on the reverse strand, counting down.
TGGCATTTGTCAGTATACGCGATAGATGGAGGCTTCAACTCTTGCTTGAGGAAATGATATATTTAATATTTTCATTTATACGACTTGATAACAAGACAAAACGAGGCGTCCACCACTCAACATACAATGCTCTAAATTCAGCCAAAAATGAGTAGAAAAGTGTCTTTATGGCAACGTTTTAATACTAAGTATATTTCTAAATTTCTCTAGTATATCCTGTTATATGTATGATAGATAGGCAAAATTTAAATATAGATCCACTATCAAAACGTTTTAGTTAAATAATTTTAACTGATTCTTATGTATTTGATGATAGGTATATTGATTTTTCTTGTTTTTCTTTGCAAATCAGTTGAAATGCTTTTTTAAAGCTTTTTTGTAATAAGTTTAAATGTTTTAATGTGCATTTAAACTTTTTACAAAATAATTTACCTGGACTGCTGCTAGATTTACCACTTGAAGTTGAGGAATGTGACTATAAAATATTGCCTGTTCTGCGCATTTTGCTGTTTGGGTGCGGAAACATTTGAACAGCAAGTACTCAGATAAGTGGATTCTGCTTTTGGGTCCAATTTTATGGCAATCACGATTAGCTGACTTGAAACCCCTGGATATGTTTTTATTGGGGATGCATTTAAAAAATAAAAGTTCATCTTAAATCAGTGTCGAAAATTAAAGAATTGCGTACACGCGCGCAATTAGCCACTCGTAAAATTGAAGCATCAGGCTATGCACGCCGTATCAAATCTTTTATAAGACGATGGCGAGCGTGAACTGCCGCCAATGTAGGACATTTAGAACAAGTTTAAAAAAATTTTGCTTAATATAATAAATTTATTTTATTATATAAACCTTATTGTTATTCTTTATCCTAACATTTAGGTGATTCAAACGGTAATGATCCAAAACAAACTTAAGGACCGAGATAAGCTTTTTCGCTTTTACAAAGTAATTTTGCTTTTCACGTACTAATTGTTATACCTTTTTAGAAATTTATATATTAAATTATTTTCGTAACTTTTACAAATGAAGACATTTAAGTGTATTTTTTTTATTTCACTGGAAAAAAATGTAGTATTTACTAAAAGTTACTATTTAAAATTACTAATATAGTTCAACCGTCATTTATTCTAAGCTTGTGAAAAGTTGCTTTTTTAGAAGTTTTTTTGTTAGAAGTATTTTTTTTATGTTTGTTTCTTCTTGCCAGTTACGGTCTTCTACGATACGAGGCGCCTTACTTACAGGGTAATTTATATTATACACTGGAGTACAAAATATATTGATATTGCTTATGTAACTTTGACCCGTACCATCGATCGGTGCAGTAATTTTTGTTTTTTAAATGTGGGGCATCCATGCTGCTACCCAAAATTTTAGCAAAAAAGAATTCTGTTATGAAAAGAGTTGTATTGTGTACGATCTCACCATGAATTCGTTAGTTATCGACTCTTGTAAGTCAAAGGTAATATTAACATAATATATAGGATCAGTACGACTCTTTCGACGTGATGTAACTGATAAGTTTCCAAGAAAATCGGTATCATAATATAAATTTTTCGGTCGCTCAAATCGAAAATATTGCATCTGAAAAACAAATTAACATCAAACATATATTTCTCAGATTTTTAAATAATAAAATGTTTTTATTTATGAAAGCACAGTTTTTTTTAGTTTTTAAATGCTCACAGAGATTTTGATATATTACATGACACAATGAATAGAAGCCATTTCAATGATAAACTGGGTCAATACGAAGTACTCTTGCTAGAAATAAATATTGACATACCTTTTTAGGAAATAAATTATTCAACGTTCTTTGACTATTTACTTTTTGCCTATAGCGCAGTATGTAATAACAATATAATATGACGAATTTACCTTACAACAGCCTTGGCCTAAGTCGTTATATGTAAAAAATATAGCACCAAACAAGTATATAAGAAAAAAATCGACATTGTTCATTTTAAATATGCTATGTATATTATCTATGGCGGACAAAAGCCAATTGAAAAATGATACAATACATTTATAGAGCCAGACCCAATTCTAGACCCAAAATGTAATTTAAAAATTTAATATCTCATTATTTTATAATAAGGTTCATTTTCTGAACTATTTTTTAATTTAATTGAATTTATAATCGAACTGTAAAGAGCTTACATCCGCCGGGAGTTCCTAATAACTTATTTTCTATTTTTATTTATCATACATATTTTTTATGTTAGTTTCGATATGCCAAAGATATAATGACGCTACAAAAACTATTGGAACTGTTGGATGTTTAAGTATTAATAAATTTACGGCTCTGCCGGCGTGATTAAATGGAATAACTAACTACAAATAAACTTTCTCTGTAAATGGACAATCTCACACAAAAATATTGAAGTCAATTCAAAATTTTCCATTAATGACGCACATGATTTGTTAAATGAAAAACTTTGCACAAGAATAAACCGGATAGCAGCACCAACAGCGTGTTCAGGCCGCCGCTAGAGAAGCGCTTCAACGTTTGTATCGTCAACATGCCTGAGGGGTGCTACGACATGCTGGTGAGCATTTTACATACGTTTCCAGGCCTAAATGCTCGCTAATAAGAATAACGGTGACATGTAAATTTCGAGAAAAAATCTTATTAATATTATTATTGCGAAAGTTTGTACGGATGTGTGTATGTTTGTTACTCTTTCACGTAAAAACTACTGAACGAATTTTAGTGAAACTATGCAGTAATATAGCTTCAACATCAGAATATTATAATAAGTTAAAATTTATAGGGATTTTTAACTGACATAAAAAAGGAGGTTCTTTTATGTATGTTCCCCTATTACTCGAAGATGGGTGGACCAATTTTCAAAATTCTTTTTTTATTTGAAAGGGTATATTTCACAATTGGCCCCATGGTAAGGAGATCAGGATCTGATGATGGAATCCTGGAGAAATCGAGTACAAACCTTAAATTTGAAAGGCACAGATGCGGTTTTTTCGTATAATAACGCAATTGGGAGATCTGTATCTGACTATCATCTCATTTTATTAACCGACGTCAAAAAAGGAGGAGGTTCTTAATACGTATGTTCCTCAGATTACTCGAAGATGAGAAAACCGATTTTAAAAAAAAACTTTTTTTATCGTTGGAGCTACACAAAGATAATTACTGTAGGATTATTTATGTTAAATAGTTCTAAATAAAAGTTCGCGACAGCAAATATCTACTTTTATGTGTAAGTCACTATGACCAAAATAGTGAAGGCGGACGAAGTCGCGGGTAATAGCTAGTGATTAATAATATTGTTATTTTATCTTGGATAGGGCAGACTTTTACTTGTATGCGTAAAATTTTATAACATATAGAGATTGACGTTTATTTGTTCGATAATCGTAAATCTTATGTAACAGATGTATTATATGCTATGTATGTATGCTATGTATTATGTTATAAAATTAATGTGATCTGACTAAATTAATAATAATAATTTAAGATAATAATAATATAAACAATAATTATCTAATGTAATAATAATTCTATACTAACACAATATTTTTATAATATCATATGCGGTTATTTAATATCAACAACTAACGTGATTAAATATATATGATTTGTTATAGTGGTTAATTCTATTTTCAAAATAGTATTTTAGTTGGTTTACCGTCTTAATTCAGACGGCTACCGAAATTTTCGCAAGTGATGGTACCTTTGTTTTAACAGACAAAAATGGCAATCTTGACTGGAAGCGTAAACATGAGGCTATTAGGTGTAAAATTGTATCCTATTTGACAAGTGAACTGGTTCACTTTTGTCTTTTTTGACCCCGACCGTTAAACTGAATTACATACTGACGCAAGTGTTATTGGTTTCGATGGTGTATTGATTCAAAAAAGAGATAACGTACTCCACGTTTTTGCCGTCATTGCAGTCGTCGCCCCACCATCACAGAGTCAAAGCACCGTTTATATGAGTTAGAAGTTAGAAACTCTTATGGTTGTTAATGCGATCAAGCATTTTAGACGTAAGTTTGTCATTGTGACTGACTGTAGTTCATTAAAATCAGCCCATAAAAGCCCGAACTGACTCCATGGCTTCATAGGTGGTGGTGATGATTAACATTATTGTTGTATTTGGAGGACCAAATATATATATTTTTTTAATTTGGAGTGTTTAGAGAATTTATAACACCAACAAACTTTTTCTATATTAACATAATCATAAAGCTGCAGGTCGTCAAAAAATGATCTGCTCAACCTGAACTGACTGCTGCTGTCCCTGAAGATAAGAAGATAAGAAGCTAATATAATTTTACATTGAAGATATTAATTAAAAGATTAAATAACAATAAGAAGGTCATGAACAACTGCATTGAATGCATTACTAAAACCAATTAAAATAAAAACTGAAATCTCCCTACAGATATGCTAACAATATAAGTAAGTTGTAACAAACGTATAAGAATTTCTAAGTAGCTTGATGAAAACGAATGGCTATGGTCAGAGCGCTTGGACGTTTTCCAAGAGGTGCAGGCTTAAATCCTCATATTCAGTGTATCATATTCAGTACACTTAACACGAAATCTGTAAAAGCCGAAGTAATTTTGAATGATGAAGGATGTTGTGGATTCTACGGTATTTCTCGGTATCACCATTGACTCCAAATTACAATGGCAACCTCATATTGATGGATTGGCGAATATAATAATCTGACTATTAACTGACGTGATTATTATGTTCTACGGCTGTTTACTTTCGGGTAATACAGCCAGCAAATATTATGTCAATTTTTGTCTTGCAGAAGCAAGCTTTTCGCACAATCTAACCTAAACCCTAAAGATTCCTTAAAGAAGAATTTTAAGAAATAATATATTGAATTTTCTTATGTATTTTCAGAAAAATATTAATGAATTTACTAAAAACGCTGATGTACATAATATGAAAACTAGAAATAGGCTTAAACTACCTTCATATACCTTATTCACATTCTTAATTTTTAGTGCCCTATATACCCCTAAGCGTAAAAGTAGAACCTTTATAGAATCACTTTTGGTGCGTCCGTCCAAATGCCTGTCGATATTGAGATCGCATAAATTTATCAAGCTGGAATTATTACCAAATACCAGATATATTGTCGTTTGGACCACAAAAAAAAAACTTTGAAATCAACGCAATCTAAAGATATCTAAAGATCTAAATATATAATTTATACATCGTTTTTGCTTTATTTAGTATGATATTCACTGCCCAACCGGTTCTTCATAATAAATATTTATTTAATTCTTTGGCTCGTGATATGTGTGTAGTAATTTGAACATTTTATCATTGTGCCCGTAAGTAGCTTAAAATCTTTTAGAGATTTAGAGGTAGTATTGTTAAGAAAGTAAAAATGATATCGCATTTTCATTTAGATTAGGCCGTTAAAAGGTGTATTTCCGTTATGATATTTGCCATCAGAAGACTATTTCGTAATTGAAATCTAGAGAACATTGCATTGTTATAATTCAGAGTTCTTTCAAAGAAAAACCAAGAGCGCATCCTATTTCCTTTTTTAATATAGCGTAAGAGCACTACCCCGTCCCTACACTGAGAATTCCTACCAGACTGTGGCTGCAATGGTCATTCTCGAACTCTCCAGAACTCTTGTGTGTGATCTTTCTGAATTTACTTATTACGCTTGCTTATATTAAGATTGTATTCAATAGGTCATCGATGTTGATTGATTTGTGAAATCAATATAAGTCGTTGAATCGGGCACATAAAACAGAATTCTAAGACATAAAAAAGCTTACTCAATAAACTAGTGAATTAGGAAGCAAAATAGCAATTAATATTTCATTAATTCGTTGATCAATAGCGGTATATATTATGTCAATGATCAACACTATATATTGCATTGCTTACGTACCTCGAGCGCACGCGCAATTATATACGTCATGACATGCTACGTTAATATCGTTATAACAGTTCGTATAAGCCTACCGTGAAAGCCTCTGCGACGTTCAACATCATCCGTTATTGTAATTTTTGCCAAGGCTCACTTTGCACATATTTTGCCTTTAAAATAAAAACCTTCTTAACAGAATTTTGCCATGGTAAGCATCTCTAGTAAAAGAAATACTCTATAAATTTTGATTACTATAATATGTGCACAATTTTCATTACTATAATATGTGAACAATATGTGCCTTAGATATGGTGTCAAAAAAATTTAAATATTTTTTATAACTAATGTAAACTCATAACTGTACTTTCACAGAAAATACTTTAAAAGAAAAATCCTCGGAGGGCGAGTCCATCTCGCACTTGGCCGGTTCTTTTAAATAGAAAATAGAAAGAAAACAAGTGTCACCTGATGGTTATTTCAATCCATTTAATAAGTTTTAATAGCCACTCGCTGCTGCTAGAATATATTCACAAAATTTCTTATAAATGTGCCAGTCTAAAAAGTAGTACGAAAATTCTAAAATTTCTATGTTTTCTCTTCTTTGCTTAAAAGATGAAGCGTATTTTAATGTAGAAATCCATTTTCCAATAAAAAGCCCCAAAGGATTATAACATTCTTAGTCGGTTTTTTAAAATAATGCATTTATTCCAATTTTGATAATATTTCTGGAGACATGTACCTACAGATTTTGTAATACTAGCTTTAATTTGATTTTTGTTCAGCCATAAGGATACACTATTCGGTCCCCGTGGTACCATCTCAGAAGCCACTACAAGATCTCCGCTGCTAGCCAATATTGCTGCCAATATTGCTGCACATACGCTATGTCGCACTACTTACGCTATCTTGTACTGGTAAGTCTATTGTGTAGATGGTGTTACAGCATACAGCATAGGATCCCTGAGGAGCTCCGGTTATTATATCATATCATAGTTTTGGATCCGCCTTATCGTGTGTCCATTAGTCACCGGACTTTAACATAATGTAGAAAAACAGAAGGACTCCTTCGACCTGATGTAAGTTATACGTTAACAATGATAATAATAATAACCCTTTATTGAACACCAAAGAGAAATAAAAGAAAATATCTTTCATAAAAGACAATAGGCGATATTATCGCTGAATTATCGATTAATTCCAGGCAACTTTGGCGTTGAATTTCGTAAAACAAATGATGGATAGGTGAACAATTCTAAATATATAAATAAATAATAAATAAACATACACCAATATATATACATACATAGACGTATTTACATTACATATTACATATAAATATATTCATACTAACGATATAGAAATATAAAAAAGAAGAAAGGATACTAAATATTAAATAAGCACGTCTAAAATACTTAAATTGTGACAAGGTGTTTCTTTAAACAATAAATTTAGTTCAGAAAACGCAATGCTTTCAAATTGAGCGATTGAAAAATATATTTTAATTAAATATTATATCCTAGTTAGAAATGCCATCAGATGATGATTATAAGAAGCAAATATATATTATTATTATTATGAGATATGTAAAACACATAGTACGTGACTAAAAATCTGGATATTCCCTCTATTTCCATATGATTTCAACATTGTGATGTCCTGACTTGATGTTAATGAGACCAATGCGAAAGTACGTTCTTTGAAATAGAGAAATTTTTAAATCTGTCAACAAATGACGGTGAAAGTTACGCACAATCATAAAAAATGTATAGTTTTCGTAAGACTTCCTCCAAAAATTTTCACTTTTTAAATAACGTCAGCTAAAAAATTGGTGGATGCGCAGTCGTAGCCTAATGTAGTATATATAATTATAAATAATTTTACTACAATATAATATAAAATACAATACTTTGCAATTATCGTAACAGTGATTTGTTTCCTGCAATTTCGTATAATAAATAATAATATGGTGATTCATAATTTACAATAATAATCTTCTGTCCTTAATATTATAACAATCGATAGAAAAAAAATATAAAAGATGAAGTGATATAGTAAAAGTTCAGTTAAGCAATATCTTCCAGTAAGGTATCTTTAATTAAGGAAATATGAAGAAATTTAATTTAGGATAGGAGGATAACTTTTTGATTATAAAAGCAGGACATATGTAAACTTAAAAGAATATTACTTTTAAAAATTTAATACTTTTTAAAAGTAAGCTAAAAGCTTAGCTAGAATTTTAATAATCCCCCAACCCGAAAGGTTACTAGTCCTTATCTTGGCACAGTGATTAAAATTCTTAAATGGATTTTCCTAAAAAAGCTAAACAGCACTACGATGAATAAATTATTACAGATCAAACTTATAAAAAACATGTTTTCGCATCGGGGGTTAATAATAGTGACATATCTTATTTAAAGCACTACCATATACACAATATTAACCATATCTCATGGTGGAACCTTAGTAAATCCTAATTCACACGTTTGTGATAATCTTGATCTACTTTTTAAGCTAGTGCTAAAAAGGGTCATACGTTGTAAATTTCTGTATTAACTCTGGTTATTTGTGGCTCAAAATTTCAATTATTTTTAGATAAATTATAAAACAAAAAGAAAAAAGTGGTGATATCAATCAAGTGGAGTCTCAAAAAAAGAAGTTTCGGTGAGCCACCATTTCTAAGTCAGCGTCACCAAGTCACCCCAAGTGAATGGCAGCTGTTCGAGTAGCCCACTAATTCAATAGGAGCGTCACCCTCACCGCACTAATTGATTATTCGGGTAGTCCTCTAATTTAATGATGGCCTTAACATTTCTCAATTGAATGACACTGCCACTTGCAAAATTGTAATTGATTTTAATTTATAAAATATCTCTCAATTTATTCAAACAATTACATAGAAGAAGAGTCACAAAAAGAGTAAGCGGTTACTTAAATATATATTATCTTCAACTAATTATGGCCTGTCGTGCCGCAGCGGCGCAAACGTGTGACTGTAGCCGATAGGTTCTGGATTCGATCCCCCAGTCGAGGAAATGAAACATTTAATGTTTTCAATTTAAATATTTAATGTTACTTTTATTCGCTCTGGTAATAAGGCAAATCGCGGCGTTGAGCTCCGTTCCTCAAATTCGGCGGAAAGTGGGGAACGGAAGTGGAACGGAGTGTCTTAAAAGTTGGTTCCCGGGTTCCCTCTCCCTACCGTGCCTCGTGCGGAATACAGCGTGAAGCTAAAAAAGAATTAATTATCTGTGCTGTACGCAGGTTCCTTGGCTATGAAGATGCTATACGATGCAATTCTATTTGACAAATTTTGTCATATCTGTGTTTTCGTAGAGTAGAATAGAGAACTAATAATTGATGAACCGTTAGCATTTTGCCAGTCTGATGTAACTCTGTTGATGGAAAACAAATCGGTTTAAACAGCATGACCTTGACAATGCATCTGTGTACTCTTTCTAGCAAAAGAAAAATTGATTTATTTACACCACCCCAAAATGCAATATTTAACTAATGACTGCACGGGGGCGTAGTAAACCATGTTTTAAATTCAAGAATTAGCGGTATATCTAAGTTGTTTGAAGATTAATGCTAGTTTTCATATACGAAAATCAAAGATTGTATGTGATTGTATACGATTCTTCAAAGAAAAGTTTTCATTGATGAGGACACCAAGATACTATATAGATCAAGATCTTTTTATTTTGGAACAATTACACATGTTTCATTATTCATAGTGCACATATGACTCTTAATAGAAAGCGAATCAGAGGGGGCAGAGACCGCTTATGACCGAATGTCATAAACTGAGTTTAAGCTACTTAACGGGTTAAGATGTTGCATGACAACCAGTTTGTAACTTTTATTTATCTTTAATTATTTAATTTACATCCAATCTAGTCAGCCTACAGATGTGTGCTTTCATCCACCAGATTCTATACCAAGTACATAGCTAGCAGAAAAAGACGGATCTTATTCCTAGAGGAAACAAAAGAGAAAAAAACTTGCTCACCCTGCACATCAAGGAATCTCTGAGATTTACGTGTTTCTAGTGATCGCACTAAGACCACCAAAGCATATATACAACAGTATATCACAGTAAAAGACAAGTTGATGCATCTCTCTACCATCTCATCGGCAGGTCAGTCAATTCACCACAATCAACATGGTTACCATACACTAAGGGTGTGCCCATTAATACGGTGAACCTAAGTAAAATTCAAACAGAAATTTTAAAACAACTCTTCTAGTCCTACAAACATCATAACATTAAAATTAAACTATTTTAAATATACTGTATATAAGAAATTACTACATATGCATATATTTAGTATTATACACTTTTGAAAACCATTATACGTTTCGAATACTTCTAAACTAGATTGTTACACACTACGAACTATATTGTAATTGTAACCTTGTCATTATAGATAAAGATATTAATCTCTGGGGGTACCGCAATGCCTCTGCTACTCGAACGCCAAGCAAAACACTGCCATACCTTGTCTTAAACGATTTAAGCGTTTTTCGTGACCAAAGATTATCAAATAGTCGAGAACCTCTGGATATACTTAAAGCTTTTAAATTATCGTTTTCTAGTAAAATCAAATTATTAATGATGATCATCAACATAGAACTACTGCTTCCCGTAGACCTAGAGAGATGAAATTTTGTATGATGGTAAGGTATAATTCCCACAAATATAAATAATAGATACTAATTGTACTTTGAAGATACCTGGTGACCCTGATGAGAAACTGTAAGAGCCCAACCAAGCTATTATTATGCTAAAAAAGAACCCTTAAATCCCAGAATGAACGATGAACTCAGCTTAGATACCTAAGCAAAATTTTGCAATATATGAACCTTAACAAAAAATATTCAGCATAAGTTAAGCTAGTTTAGGCCATATCCGATTTTGTTGCCACATCCACCCTCTTCTAATTATTAACACTCAGAGCTTTGATAAACTAATCAAGCCCGATAACTTATATTCTGAGAAAAAAGGGAAATTTCACCAAAAACATTTTTATTAATATAATTAAAACTTATGTGACTTGGCCGTTGACTTGTATTTCAACACATAATTATGCTAAAAGAATGCTCAACGGTGAAGAAAATTGCTTCATCGAAACTTTCTTTGAAAACATACTGAATCTACTGGCAAAAGATTATAGGGAATACGCTATATGCTGCTAAAATAAAATTATTAATATTAATATACTCAAAAAAAAAACGAGTATTCAGTATAAATTATAACGCAGCTCTTTGTGTATAAAAGTAAAAAAGGCTCATACAAATATTTTATTGAATGCTTTGTAGGACAGTAAGTGTAATGCCTGATAAGAATCATCAGCAGCACCACCGACATGTACCATGACATGCCATTAAAATATGGCATACAATTTAAAAGAATTGAATCAATAATTTAAATTTTGATATTAGTGAAAAGGCCTAATAGATACAAATTATAAAAACAGTTCCATCTATATTTTTGTTCAATTTATCAGTCAAAATATAAGCATAAAGTGTGTAGTCGGTCTCATTTTTTAAAAATGTCTATAAATAGTTGCTTATCTTTTTGTCTTATTACTTTCAGTACATTTATGATTCAATATAATTGTAAACCGGTATGTAATTCTTTATTGTATCATATGAGACTTTCGCAGAGGATTTAGTGGTACTAAAATATTACCATCCGCCTACTTTGCCATTATATCGTCTATATTATTATTATTATTATTATTGTGTTTTGTTCATCTTCTATTCGTAGAAATTTCCTTACTATTCTACAAGTGTTCAGTATTGCTGCTCGCTGCAACGTAATGTGTATTGTATTTTTTTAAATTTAAAATATTAACACTATGGTAAAGATGTTTCGATATAATACCAGTTGTAAAAAGAACTATGGGTACTATATATACTGTTTTCTGTTTCCAAATTCTTCTTATTTCTTTTTTTAATTCTTCATATTTGCTTATTTTTTCGGCAATTGTTTTTTGAAGGTTATGAGTGTTAGGTACGGCAATATTAATAAGGTAAGTAATTCTACCTTTTTTATTTTGCAATATAATGTTTGGTTTATTAAAATGTATTGTTCTATCAGTAAGGACAGTTCGGTCGTAATATAATTTATGGGTGAAACTTTCTAGTATGGTTTCAGGGAAGTATTTATAGTATCATTATTCTTAATAAATTTGTATTTGTACGCAAATTATTGATGTATTATATTACTAATTTGGTTGTGTCTATTTGTGTAGTCTGAATGTGTAAGATTAGAACAGGCGCCTGTTATATGTTAAATGGTCTCTGGCTGGCTTTGGCATCTACGACATTTATCATTTACTGTTATAATTATAATTTTTTTTTATCTTTTCTTTATCTCCCATTTATGGGGCTCTAAATGGTTTACATACGGGCCTTAGCCAAGTAAGTAACCTAGGGTGAAGATGATGACGAAAGAAACTTAAGAGTGAGACGGCAAGTATTTAATAAGACTGCTTTTTGGAGAAGAATGAGGGTGGATTTGGGCATTTCAAGGAGTTCAAGATTAGTAGTAAGGGTTTTAGGAATGACACCGGTCGTAGAAATGACTATTGGGATAATTTTAACTGTGTTCATTTGCCATTGTTTTTTAATCTCATTTGCCAGGTCTATATATTTGGATGTTTTTTCGGTATATGTTGAAAGAAGATTGTGTGTATTACATACTGCTATATCTATGAGGAGCGCTATCTTTTTCGTTTTGTCTAATACTGATATGTCCGGCCTATTTTAGTGTACGGTTTTATTCGTCATTATAGTTCTATCCCAATAAATTTTAAATAAATTATTTTCTAAAATTGTACTTGGACTGTATTTATAATAAGCTATTTTTTCTGTGATAAAAGCATTTTTGTAAGCTAGATTTTGATGTATTATTGCGGTACTTGGTCATGCCTATATTTGTAATCGGTTTGAACAATGGATTTACATGCACCGTTAATATGTTGGAACGTTTCAGATTGACTATTACAACGTCTACACAAATCTGTCGGTAGAATGGGTATCCGAATGATATGTTTTTGGTAGTTGCGTGTGTCGATTACTTGGTCTTGAATAGCGGTCACAAAAGCTTCCGTTTCTGGGAAGAGCTCTCCCCGACGCAGCCATTCGTTCGACGCTTCCTTGTCAACGTGGGGTTGGCTGAGATCGGCGTAGTGGCGAACTTTATTTGATCGCCAGTGTCAAGTGTATATTTATTATTTTGCGCTCTCCCTTGTTCTATGGAGTGTATTTTGCATTCATTTACACCGAACTGAATTTTGTTATCTGTGAAAAATATTTGTGTGATATCGGCCAGTTTGAATAGATCAGATTTGTTATTAGCGTATATTTTTATATCATCCATATACATCATATGGGAAATAATTTGGCATGAATCATTGTGTTTTATTGTAAATCCAGTATTAGATCTATTAAGCAATTCGGACAAAGGGTTGAGGGCCAAACAGAACCATAATGGACTTAGTGCATCACCCTGAAAGATGCCTCTTTGTATTGAAATCGGTTCAGTAGTAATTTATGTATTATTATAAGTTAATTTGAGTTTGATTTTCCATTGCAGCATGACTGTGTTTAAGAAAGTGAAAATGGTAGGATGTGCATTATAATGTCTAAAAACGTAGAGAAGCTAGCTGTGTAGGATCGAATCAAAAGCTTTATGGTAATCTATGAACATTGAGTAAATATTTCTATTTATAGTTTGTGCTTGTCTCACTACTCTTTGCAGCCTTGACTATTTTTACATACATTTTGTTGTTCGGTTACAATTTTTTTTTGATACATCTAAATATCGGTACATTACTGTACTAACACATCCTGTAATAATTTTGTAGATGGTCTGCAAACATGTGATCGGTCTATAATTTGCGGGGTTTTTAGAATCTGACCCTTTCGGAAGCGTATATGTCATTCAGGTATCGAGGAAATGTTGTGGTTCTGTGTTTGGCTCTTCGTGTCGCGAATGAGTTTTATATTTATTTTCTATTTCTTCTATTGTTCTTAGTACCTTTTTACTATATTTTCTATTGCCTACTATATATTGAGTAAGCCTTCCTATTTCCCGCTTGTATAATTCAATCTTTTTTTCAATTCTCCTTTGCCATGTAGGTTTACTTTTACTTCTGTTGAATATAATTTAGTCCCATTACAGGTTGCCGCTGTAAAAACTGCCGAGTAAATTAAAGTGCGAAGCGTCATGAAATCTATATTATCATTCAAGTACCTTTTAAGAATTGAATTATTGATATAGTGAATTATAATGGATAACCGTTTCGACGTTTTCTGTTTTGGAATATACGGCCTTTCTTCTGGGTCTTATTACTAAATTTTTCTACTGCATTTTCAAAAGTGTTGTCAATTAATGTATCTCTATTACACTCAGCTTGTTCGTTTTCGGGGATTGTGAGTTAAATATCATTTAGGAAAGTGTGACTATTGTTTTAGTTATGCATTGCGGTTAAATTTTTTGTGTTAATTATTATGTCGCTTTCCAACTGAATTATGTTTAAAGATTCGATATTTCACTTGAGATGTTCCGAAACTTCATTTTTTCTTTCAGGGAGTCTATTATCAGATATATATTTATTGTTAATGATTGCTCTTCTTTGATCTACTATTCTTTGTTCGATTAGATGGGAAAGATTAGGAAATTTAGTAATGAAATCTTTATGAAGTAATTTTCGATATGCTGTTTTGTTTGTTTCTAGTTGGGTTATTTGTAAATACAATCAAAACACAAGGATTATTGTTTCATTGTGTTCATTAAACCATTTCATTCGAGAGGAGGTGCTTGTTTTATTATTATTGAATAATAATATAAGAAGTTATTATAGATGGTTCTGAGGTCTGTGAGGTAGATTTTGGTTGTAAATTACATATTTGTGTTCGAACTTCATTTGTAATATGATCTATTGTGGATTGTAGTAATAACTTATTTCTAATTATAGCCCGGCGTTGGTTTTCTACTCTTTTCCGCTAACTGTCATGTGTGGAAATTTTTCAATAAATTGGAGGTGAAGTGGTTCTAGGTAAGTTTTTGTGTATTTTTAAAGAGCGATTAGTTGTAGGTAAGTGCGCAGTATAAATTCGTTCATATCTGAAGTCCATCGCCTACGCGTGGTGAGTGCAAGGTCAGAGTCGAGATCGACATCCTGCACAACATCGAGCGTCGATACTGAAGATATAGTTTTTGCCTGTCTCGTCATATATGAGGGGCGATTAAAAGGGATGGATAAAAATAATGATTGTGTATCATCGCCTGATAAGGATTCGGCTGTAGCTTTTACGTCGTGAGCCCGCCTGTTCAGCTCACAACGACCGGCTGTAGCATCTTATGTGACAGGAGCCCGCCTGCTCAACTCCTCCCCACCGGTGTTCCGCTCCAGATGCGCTCCGGCGACCCCCGGGCAGCGAGCGTAAATAATAAGTCTTCTTGTTTTGCTCCATTACAGGTTGTTGTTTGGATGATTAGTTCGGGGAGGGTAACCTAGATATTGTTGGTTTTATTGTATCTCCAATATTGGGGTGGTCAAGATTTGCTGACTGATGTTAAGTAGACTTTCCTTTAAGCTTTCGGTGAATTTAATATTGATTTAATTTATTTATATTTTTATAAAGATAAACAATTTTGTCGGTATCTAATTACTTATATAAAAAGTGCAAAAATAATATTTATAGATAAAAAATTTAAGCATTTTAAATTAAATCACTTAAAACTTTTAACTAAAGCATATTTATGAAATGTTATAAATAATTTGTATAATTATTTTTCAGCACAATTTTTATATTTACAAAATGTATTCTACAAACGTGTACACACTTGGAACTTCACATATCACATTGTGATTTAATAGAAACGAATATGTTGTTTTCTCAGGCTCTTAGGGATGGTTATGCTCGAATACCAGAAAAAGAACGACCTATGCCCGTCTTAAAATGTCCATTACTACCTGTAAGCACTGTATTTCAATATTTTTTATTGAAGATTATTATAATGCCTGTCATGACGCAGAGGCACAAGCATGCGACTCCAAAAGTGATAGGTTGTGGGTTCGATCCCCACTCGAAAAAATTAAATATTTATATTTTCATTTTCTTGTTCTGGTAACAAGGGTAAACGCGGCGTTGAGTTCCGCCACTCAACACGAATTGGCTCAAATACGAAGTGTCTTAATACTAGTGTCTATTTGAAATGAAAAAAAACAAACGCTTTACGTTAAGACAAGTGTAC
Organism: Eueides tales michaeli; assembly: GCA_018249855.1. NCBI lineage: Eukaryota > Metazoa > Arthropoda > Insecta > Lepidoptera > Nymphalidae > Eueides > Eueides tales. The sequence goes on along the minus strand of DWMZ01000273.1, from coordinate 8,256 downwards.
AAAAGAACACAAGTGAAAACTACATTAAAATTATTTTAGCCTTTTCTGAGATTAGCGTGCAGCGTGCACTGATAAATAAACAAATATTAAGTAAATCACTGTTTTGGATTCTTTAAAATTTATGAATGCCGCTATTCATTTCCCCAGACGAGAGAAAAGTGATTCTATTATACTTATAGATAGATAGCTAATTATCAACAACACAAAAAAAATATTAATCAACAAGCTCCAGACAAATCATTTATTCCCCAATGATTCGAACGGCTCCACGTTGTATGCGTCCAAGTGGTGCAAGGTGATACTGAGATGCACCAGCCCGGATATGAGAACAGTACTCCATGTGAGGTGGAACCTGGGTCCTATACAGAGCCATACGGTGTTTTGGCGTGAAGGCTCACTTTGCTGATGACCCCAAGTTTCTTCTTGGTCAATTTGGCCTTGCTTTCCAGATGATCAAAACTAAGGCCTGAAATACAGATGCTGGACGCGGCTCTAAGAGAAGTGTGACACGACAAATGAGATATTTTTAGTGAGCAACGCGCAGACCTGTATTGAATTATTCATCCTCGAACTTAAAACACAATGACTTCAGCACAGTGTCACATGACTTCGCCTTCGCCATGCGACCCTAGCGAAAGCCATATGACGGTCGTTAATCAATCAGTGATCCTCTAGATGACTAAGAGCTGGCTATTTATTATACTATCCATACCTTATGAGAGCATGGAGGTGATAGCAATAGGCTTGTAGTTAGTTGGATCGGAACTGTCGCCTTTTTTCGAGATCGGACGGATAAGAGCGCTCTTTCACGAGAAAAAACACTAGTGTTTATGCAAGAACACATGAACGGAGCAATAAAGGATACACCAAGGTGTCATATCCTGTACTTAGCGGCGGAAGCAGATAGGTTGACTAAAGTTGCCAAGTGAGGGGCTTTGAGAGGGTTTTTTTGTACCAATGTCGTATCCATGTGGTAATAAAACTGACGAGTTCCGGAGGAATAGCCCCAAGCTTCTCTGGCAATTTGCAATTTAAACTACCAAAATGCACGGTTGTACTTTCTTTTTAAGGTTTTCGCTTTCAGATTGTTAGTGACAAGCTAAAACCTCCAGCAAGTTTGCAAGATGCACAAACCAAGGCTGTGACTTACCACCGACGGCATTACCCAATGCGAAACGCAGTGCCCAAAACCACTATTTGACGCCTATTTTAAATACAGCCGGTGGTAACAATCCGATCGAGTCTTTCCACGCGTGTTGTCATTGCTGACAACGTGACTCTCCCACACGTACTTTAACCGCTTCTTGCGACACCATTAGAGATCCTATTCTAAGCCCGAATCATACGGCTTTTGCGCCTTCGACGCTTTATTCCTTTCCTCTCTTAAGTGCCGCCCTTTTCCAATTTCTGGGGCCTGAGATATTGAGACTTCCAATTTTGCGTTTACCGCCTGAGTTCGACTCAAGCAGTCATTTCGGGACCCCGTTGTGTTATTCGTACGGTAAACATGACCAATAACAATCTGATTATTTTGATCTTTTGCTTATATCCGTCTTCGGATCTCCATAGTCACTTTGTTCCCCTAGATATAAAAAATCCTGTGATATTAATAATAGCTGAAGTAGGACTGGTTTAATGTTTCCAGAAACTTTGTCTTGTTGTGATGGACTATAAACCTCATCTGTGTCGATGCTCGCTATAAGTTCATGAAAGAGGAACATGGCTGAGCCTTAGAGCGTGATATCAAGTCCAAATCCTTAGTACATCCCAGAAGTTGGTCAAATTTTTAAAATAATGTTCCAGTTATCTCTAATTTGCGTCTCAGAAATATTTGTCGAGAGCTGTGAAAGGCATGTGAAAGGGTGGACATACTAATACGTCGCCTTGTGTCAAACCGCGTAGTGAAGTGACGAACGATGACGTTTCGTTCTGTACCTCTTTACACAGTTCAGTAGTTTAGTTGCGTCTCATAGTCATTTGCAAAAGTCTGAGCAGCTTACTGGGTATCTGCATTTCGATCCTAGCGGCGCACAGCTCAGGGCATAAAATTTTATCGTAAGCATCTTCAAAATCGATGAAAAAATAGTATGTTGGGACATTAAACTCGTTGATTTTCTCTAGTACGTGAAGCAGCGTAAAGTCTTTTCATCGTCTTTCTGCCTGGGTGGAATCCAGTCGATAGTGGCCAAGGCTGTTTTCACAAATTGCGTTCCAGTCAGCGGAAGATAATGTTCGCCAGAACCAAGTATGCAGTATTAAGAAGCCCTTCTTTTATACCTCTTACCTCTTTTTTATGGAAAAGACACGGCAAACGAGCGTACGGGTTACCTGATGGTATGGTGGTCACTGCCGTCCACGGTCCCGTGTAACACCAGAGGAGCTACAGGTGCATTGCCGGCCTTTAAGATGGATGGGCATCGGGGCCCGGCATTACTCAATGCCCAAAGCCACTACTTATCACCGGTTTTAAATGCCGGGGATCGTAATGATCCGGTCGAATCTGCACATTCATGTTGCCATTGCTGACAACGTGACTCTCCCATTCGTACTTTAGTCACCTCTTACAACACCATCAGTACCAGGATGATCCTATTCTAAGCCGCGGATCACACACACAGATGCGAGTCGTTAATTAATGAGTGGCCGAAGTAATAACTGGGCCGCCATATTTGATCAGTTCTTTCGGTGTGCCATCATATCCTGATGATTTGTCGTTTTTAAGTGTTTTGATGGCGATCTCTATTTGTATAATATACTAATGATAATAGTCTAGCCACACTTTGAGAATTCCGATTCATGAGTCTTCGACTCCTCTAGCTTTGGATGTTTCGACGGTAGCCTCGGCACTGAGAACAGAGACCACTAGAGAAAGCTGGTTAACCACGTATGCGCATGAAATGGGATAAAGACATCAATATTTTCATAATGCATACATATCTCACAATAACACATTAACAAACTGTTTTAACACAATATCGCCAAAAACTATATTAACAAATATTCAAATACGTTTCTAAACAATGATTATCAGATCAACTTAGAGCCATAATCTGGAACAATTTTAAATGAAACACTTTTAAACGGATTCATCGCGTATATTGAGTTTTAAACATTTTTGGATAGCCGACGTTTCGAACACTTTACAGTAGTCCGTACAGTGTTCGAAACTTTCACTGCATTCGTCTGTAAGTTGATATAATTATTATATCAAACTACCGCTAACGATTCCTTAATCGCCTCGCGTACTGCCCTGGATTCTTGCAGAATGAGATTACTGTATCTGGTCCTCTGGTGAGGTGTGTTTGACACTTTAAATTTTTTAAGAGAGGGTCCCAGATGGTAGAAAGTTTCCAACCATCTTCTCTATTGAAATTAGGATGTTTTTGTATTTCAATAGCCTCGCGGACCATTCTACGAATATATCTATTCTCCCTAGCGAGTGTATGAAGTTTATCAAACCTAATGTATTGGTTGGGTTTGTTCGCTGTATGTTCACACACTGCTGACTTTGATACAAGCCCATTCTTAAAATCGATGTGTTCCTGCACCCTAACACTGATGCTTCTTTTTGTTTGACCTATATATGATAAGCCACACTCACAGTCAAGTTTGTAAACAACTGCACACTGCAAAGGAATATTACTTTTCACTGGTCTCAAGAATTGGCTCACTTTCTTGTTAGGCTTAAATATAGTATTAATATAATCCTTAATATAATCTTCTTAAGATGTTGCCGATCCTGTCAGTAACCCCCTTCACACATGGTAAAAGTGCTGGCTACCTCTCAACTGTGGGTGGCTTGTTGGTCTTCTGACAACGCCGGCGGGGAACTGGCAACTTGTTCTGAGGAAGGGCAGTCATCACCTGTCGAAGCCCCCTAGATGTTCAGCGTAGCAGAGGTGGTGGGCTCTCTTAAACAATTATTTGCCAACGGTAGATATCTGTGAAGGGCGGTGAGATTCACCATTGAGGTATCTGTTGGTGTGCGTGGGTTTCCTACATACTGTATGGCTGATTGTGCCATTAGGATTCTTTATGACTAAAACATCAAGAAAAGCTAAGGAATCATTTGCCTGTAATTCTATTATGAACTGAATATTATTATTAATAAAATTAAGATGGTTTAAGAAAATATAAACATTGGCTACGGTAAAATTGTAAAAGTGTCATCTACGTACCGCTTATATATCCTTGGATAACATGGTGCAGAGCTAAGAGCCATCTCCTCGAAGTCCTCCATGTATATATTTGCTATTACTGTGGACACAGGCGAACCCATAGAGGTTATTCAAATACAAAAACATCCTGATTTCAATAGATAAGATAGTTGGAAACTTTATACCACCTGGGACCCTCCCTTAAAAAATTTAAAGTCTCAAACACAACACACTAGTGGACCAGATACAGTAAGCTCATTCTGCAAGAATCCGGGGCAGTACGCGAGGCAATTAAAGAATCGTTGGCGGTAGTTTGATATAATAATTATATCAACTGACAGATGAATGCCACCTCAGTCTACCCGTGACCACCGACAACTGTAAAGTGTTCGAAACGTCGGGTTTCCAAAAATGTTTAAAACTCAATATACGCGATTAATCCGTTTAAAAGTGTTTTTCAAAGTGTTACACAAAAAGATTGTTCACAAAACTTAATTACACAAACATCTAGTATACAAGACATCATTTAAAAACGTATAAAAATTTGAACGAATCAGGTTGACCCGCGCCTCTTGGAAACCGTAAAAGCGCTCTGATGCTGGTGAAATCGTGTTTTTACTACGCATACCACTTCTACTCGACAATTTCCGTTTTAATTTAAATGTACTTAATTACATGGGGAACAAACGCTTAAAGGACTAGTTGTTGTATACATGGAGAACTTTATGCTGCTTTTCCGCGAGTCAGTAATGTTTCAGGTCTGTGTATATGGTCATTGAGAGAAAAACTGCCAACATATTATACAAAGAAATATTTTAATTTGTACAGTATTTCTAATAATTCTTAATAACCTAAAATTTACTTTAAATCCTTAAATGTTAACATAATTGTAGGTAGCAACTTAATCTCCAAATAATGTCACTTATGATCTTGACTATTTAAAAAAAACTAAATATTTTTTAAACCTCTAAAGTCAAATAAAGTCTTATGGTATCTATGAAATAGACTGTACGTCTTTATAATTTATATAAGTCCATTACAAAAGTACCAATATTGGATGTAGCACTACAGGAAAATATGGCTTGATATACGATTATACATGATTAATAATCATATTTGCTTTAAACTTTACAGAGAAAGTAATGTAATTTTAGCAAAACACTACAATAATTGCAGTAAATAAATAACCTACTATTATATCATTATGCGAGGCAAATTTAAGGTGCGGAAGGTAGTTAAAACTCAGGTAGTTTTCCTGGAATAAATCTAATTCTACGCGGGCGAAGCCGTGGGCAAACAGCTAGTAGAACAAATAGAGCATCCATAGATCCGAACCTGCGTGGCAAGTAAGATTAAAGTCATAAACTCATGAGTTACGTAAGCATATTGAGATGCCAACGGAGTATAAAAATGGTAATAGAAGTAACCATTTAGTCAAAAAAGTGAATAATATCTTTGAAACCATAAAAAAACACAATTCATATGAAGATAATAATAAACAATTAGATACTTTAAAACGAAAACTTGCAGTCAAATTTCATAGGTATAAGAAAGCATAAGATAGAAAAAACAATACGAAAAGCAATTTTATCGTAAATTAAAATAATGTGTAATAATGAGTGTCTCGTAGAATCTTTGAAACAATATTGGCAAAACATATGAATTGAAAGTACAGAGTACTTTCAATTCATATGTTTGAGACACATAATTGGAAGCACCTGACGTAGATCATGTACAAAATTTTTTATTAAAAAATTTAACATACTGCCTAATAAATTAACTCAACAAATTACAAATATCATAAAGGGCAATAACATTCTTCCGGATTTCTTATTTTGAGAAATTACATATATGTTAGCAAAAAGTAATAAAAGAGATGACCCATCCCAACACAGACCGATAACTTGTTTACCTACACCTTACAAGGTCATAACATCCGGCATATCACGTAGAATTAATAAACACTTAGATGCCAATAAAATTATTACGAAAGAACAAAAAGGATGCTGAAAATTACATAAAGCTTGTAAAGAGTAATTAATTATTGATTTTGCTGTATTGAAGTATTTCCAAAAAAAATCAAAGAATCCGTTTTGTATCATATATCGATAAAAGGCTAAAGGCTTTTGATAGTATTCCTCATACTTGGCTTAAATTGATCCTACAATAATAAACTTTCTTAAAAACACTATGCAACATTGATAGACAACATTACACCAAAAAACAAATTAGAACGATATCAGTACTAATACAATAAATATTAAAAGAGGAATATTTCAAGGTGACTCTTTAAGTCCAATTTTATTTTGCTTAGCTCTTAATACGCTTTCTTAACAATTAAATTTTAGTTTTTGATTATATCAAAAACTAAAATTTAATTGTTAAGAAAGCGTATTAAGAGCTAAGCAAAATAAAAAGCAATAGGAAAACACTTTATGAACTCAGTCAATTATTATATATGGACGATATGAAGTTATACTCTAACAAAGAAACTCACATGAAGTATAAATAGCAGCTTTGAAAGATACTGAATTTTATAAATATTTAGGGTACAATCAGGCAAGGAAATTAGAACACAAATAAACGAAAAAATAAGAAAATGATAATTTAATAAATTGATTTATTTAGTAAACAGCACTTATATAGTAAAAAAATATTTAAGGCTATCAATACTTATGCAATATCTATACTTAATTATTCCTTTGGTGTCATTAAATGTTCAAATACAGATATAAAACAGTTAGACGGTAAAATAAGAACGGCACTTGCACAACACTGATATCATTAACCAAAGTCTGCTATACACATCGACCGGTAATAGGAAATCGAAGCTATAGATTATACTACGATGAGACCTTTTAATTATTTTTTTTTGTATGGAAAAGAAACGGCACACGAGCGTGCGGGTCACCTGATGGTAAGTGATCACCACCGCCCACGACCTCATGTAGCACCAGAGGAGCTACAGGAGCGTTGCCGATCTGTAAGGTGAATGGGTACCGGGGCCCGGCATTACCCAACGCGAAGCACAGTGGCCAAAGCCACCTCTTAACGCCAGTTTTAAATGCCGGGGGTACCACCCCATTACAATCCGGTCGAGTCTGCCCATGCGTGTCGCCATTGCTGACAACGTGACTTTTCCACTCGTCGGATCATAATATATATAATGGATCATACTATATATAACGGATCATACTATATATAACAATAGACCAGATATTATTTACATTTACAAATTTAAAAAAACATACATACATAATAGATCCAGCAGTACTTAACACTAACAAATTTACAAACAACGATAAGTGAGAAAATAGGTAAATACACGGAATTACAATAAGAAATCAAAAGAGTATGGAAAATGGATTATGTTACAATAGTTCCTATAGTAATATCAACAATGGACGTCGTTCCGAACGATTTGTTAAGTTCTTTGGATATTCTTAATTTACCTAAATTTACTTACTTGACTCTTCAAAAAGCGGCTATTTTAAATACATGTAGGACAGAAAATTTTACATTTAGATTCTGATAGTGATGCAGTTATAAACTTAACCACCCAGACCTGATTCAGCACTTGGTACACACCCTTGCAGGTTTATATTATTACCAGGTATTTGTTACCTGAGATATCTAACCCTTAAAAACAATAATCATAAATCTATAATCATATAGTGAAATAACATGCCATTTGATAGTAAATTAATATATTTAATTTGAACTTTTATAGTAATATATTTTTTTAATAAATAACTTTTATTTTCAGGGTTTATATCAGTTTAAAAATATGGTATTTACCACAAATATCATTCTCAGCAAAAGTATGTTACTAGAAGGACGCCTTTATTTTTGGTACCAACACTGCCTTATAAACGGCAAAATGCGCAGCCTATATTGACGTTTCGTCGTCTCAACAATGCAGCTAAGGCACACATTAGCAATACGCCACCACCACCACCCATTTTTTCCTCTCATTTTAATGAAAAAGACAAGGCACGAGCGTACGGTTCACCTACGCATTCATATTATTGCGAGAAACCGATATAAAAATGAATATCCTAACGTGAGGCCTGTCGTGGCGCAGCGGCACAAGCATGTG
>DWMZ01000272.1:0-27146 GCA_018249855.1 Eueides tales michaeli | reverse complement strand
AAAAAAAAAATATATATATATATATATATATATATATATATATATATATATATATATATATATATATATATATATATATATATATATATATATATATATATATATATATATATATATATCGAAATATTGATATTATTATTTAGAAATATCGAAATTTATTACTAATATTTTTTTGGACGATATATCGATAATTCAATACTGAAATGTAGATATTAACACTCGAGATTGTTTTATAAATAAGTGTATAAGAAAACCTTTATTTGGCTAAGGCATTTACCGATATTCGATATTTAAAAAAAATATCAACATTCTAAACCTAAAATTGGTTCGTTGCGCTGTCCACTAGAGGTGTTCGTTTTATTATAGAACCGAACGAAAGAACTCATATTTTTAAAGAGCATGTTCATCTGTTCATTCTATAGAACGCCTAAGCGTTCTTTTCGTTCGGTTCATTTTTCATGTACTCTCGATTTTCAATTTACGAACACTTTCGTAAGCGCACAAATACGTACACATACAGCGATAACTCATTCACACGCACTCATCTTTGTTGTTTATGTTACTCGTAATTAGGAAATAGTTTTTGCATTCTAAATTATTGCTTTAACTCCATGGGTTAAGAATCATAGTAGAGATGTGGGCGTGGGAATGGGCGTGGGAATGGGCGTGGGAGTGGGCGTGGGAGTGGGCGTGGTAGTGGGCGTGGGAGTGGGCGTGGAAATGAGAGTGGGCGTGGGAGTGGGCCGGTGCGTGGGGATGGGCGTGGGAGTGGGCCTGGGTGTGGGAGCGGGTGTGGGCGTGGGCGTGGGCTGGTGCGTGGGGGTGGGCGTGGTTGTGGGAATGGGCGTGGGCGTGGGAATGGGCGTGGGAGTGGGCGTGGGAGCGGGCGTGGGAATGTGCGTGGGAGTGGGAGTGGGAGTGGGCGTGGGTGTAGGCGTGGGCGCCCACGCCCACTCCCACGCCCACTCCCATTCCCACGCCCACTCCCATTCCCACGCCCACTCCCGCGCCCACGCCCGCTCCCACGTCCACGCCCACTCCCACGCCCGCTCCCACGCCCACTCCCACGTCCACTCCCACTCCCACACACACACACACACCCACGCACGCACGCACGCACGTACGCACGCACGCACTAATATCTGTATTTTTATAATACCTGTGCATTATAAAAATGTCATATTACCTTATCTTATCTTATTATATTATTCTCTTATCTTATTAATATTATAAATCCGAAAGTTTGTACGGATGTGTGTATGTTTGTTACTCTTTCACAAAAACTACTGAACGGATTTTCATGAAACTTTGCAGTAATATAGCTTTGATATTAGAATAACATAATAAGTTAAAATTTATAGGGATTGTAACCGACATAAAAAGGAGGTTTTTTATGTATGTTCCCCGATTACTCGGAGATGGGTCGACCGATTTTCAAAATTATTTTTTTGTTCGAGAGGGTATATTTCACAATTGGTCCCATGGTAAGGAGATCACGATCTGATGATGGAATACTGGAGAAATCGAGGACAACCCTCAAATTTGAAAGGCACAGATGCGGTTTTTTCGTATAATAACGCAATTGGGAGATCTGTCTCTGACTATCATCTCATTTTACTAACCGACTACAAAAAAGGAGGAGGTTCTTAATACGTATGTTCCTCAGATTACTCGAAGATGGGAAAACCGATTTTAAAAAAAACTTTTTTTATCGTTGGAGTTACACAAAGATAATTACTGTAGGATTATTTATCTCAAATAGTTCTAAATAAAAAGTCCGCGACAGTATATATCTATCTCTTTTGTGTAAGTCACTATGACCAAATTAGTGAACGCGGACGAAGTCGCGGGTAACAGCTAGTCGTATATCTTTTATCATTGTCCTTTGGTAAGAAGTTATCGTAATAGAAAAAACTTTTGACTGTTGGTAATTACTGTATTTTATGTCATATTTAAGATTTAAGTTTAGCTCATATTATTATTGGCTTATGTGAGCACGACGAAATCTTTATGAAGAGACTAATAGTAGTGAGCGACACTTGAAGTATGGGTACTCCATTAATAAAATACCATATTTATCTTCTTCGACTACAAATTAAATAATTTCCACAGAAATAAGTAGGTAATTATAGTACATAATTAATTGCTAGCCATGGTCGTGAAAATGATCCTGCAAACAAGTGTCTTTATGTAAAAATTTATAATGTTTAACGAGGCAGTTGCATCATTAAGCGGATACAAACTGCTTCAAAATATGGTTATTTGCTGAATGAGTTAATGTTTTAATGAAATTAACCTACTTTTTACGTGATTATTTAATATTTAGCTAAATAAGTAATTACGCCGATTAAATTTCTAGCCTAAACATTAAAAACTTTTTCTTCCTTATAGAGATAGCGTACTAAGAAACCTTATGGATGGCTGGCATCTAAAAATCAATCGCTACCAATATATGATACCATTATATTATGTAACTATGTTGTCACAATATTTATCATTAAAATCCTAGTAATCTTAATCAGTATACTAAATGAACCTAATATACTGAATTTCAAATTTGTAGATCTACAATCAGGAACTTGGCTAGAAAGCAGAATAGCATTTGTTGTACAAAAAAAAATATTTATAAATATTACAAATTTATATTTTAACTTAATTTTATGCAAAAGGAGTGCAATTAATCAATTTTTATCGGTTGACCTTCCTGTTGATATACAAGTCGAAAACGTTACGGAACCATCGGAGATTGAGTCCGACTCGTCCGACTCTCCGAGTCTTCACTATGTTTACATACAATTGTAAGTAAACATATGTCTGTACTTATATGTTTAGCTTTGCGCTGTATCTGGCACATAGCTGGCACATTCCATTCCTATAAAAACTTTTTCGTACCCAACATTCAGCCTATGCTGGAGGCATTGCAGGTTGGTTGATTGAATTTGATGTCGCGTTTTTCTTTCGATGTTTAGTGTTTATTATTTGCGTCATTTATAGAACAGGATGGCAGCAATCTCCTGAATACGTCAAAAAAGAGTACCAACCTAAAATTATATCTTATTTAACGTAGTCACTTTCCTATATCAAAATATATATGACTTAAAATAATTCTGTAACAAGTTATGCTTTTTAAAAATAAAGCAAGATAGACATTATATGTTATAATACTTAGATCGATTAGTTTCCAAATTGCGCACTCCATTAACTACTTCCGTTGTAATGATTTCTCGGTCACGAGCGTACAATTGCATCGTTTTATCCGGAGGCAGATGTTTGCTGATCTAATGGCATTTTCAATTTGCATTCAAATTCCTGGACTCGCATTGCTGAACTGCAATGCCGAATGCTCCAATGCCCGAATGCTGGGATACTCGAATGCCCCGATGCCCCAATCGGATTATCTCTAACGACGCACTATTCAGCAATACGACTACATTGGTGCTCATTCTCTCGTAAGCTGCTTGTAATAATGCATTCTAAATGAAACATTATGTTTTAAATTATATGTCAATCATTAACATTTTATTATAATTAGTATAAAATATGTATGTTTGTCTGAAGGGCCTGTGGCATCTGACTGTAAACGCGACAGGTCGTAGATTCGATGCCACTCGAGGAAATAAAATATTCACTTATTCGCTCTGATAATAAGGTAAAGGGCGGTGTTGAATTTTACCACTCAACACGCAATGCTTTAAAAAAATCGGTGGAAGTTGGGGATTGGAACAGAGTGTTTTAACACTAGGTTTCCAAATTTCCTCTGCCTACCCTGTCAAGTACAGGATACAGTGTGAAGCTGAAAAAATACTGTATGGTATGTATTATTATCTGTATAATATATTTATTATCTATTAATTAGAAAACTTACTAAGAACATTTAGAAAAACAAACATCTAAAATTGCTTCATTCTGTAAAGAATAGGTGCCTACAATTTTATTACAGCAGCAGCAACTATACAAAATTTTATATACAAAATATATTTTAACTTCAAAAGCGTTAGAGGTATTAAAATAATGAACACCTCGCCAGTAGTATAACAGTGTGGAGTGCATCGAACACAATAACCGGGAGAACTCGGAATCTCTTTCCAATACATTAAAATTTCTCTAAAGAGAAGTGAAATAATCCGCGCAAACGGATAGCGGGGAACAAAGGCGGGACGTACAAAATTAAAGTGTACCCCGACTGCAATATTAATTAGTACAAGGCATGGTTTTTTCTCGTCTGGCCGAAGACGAGATTGCAACAGGGACCGGCGACGATTAATAATTACTTAATCTTCCCTGCGGCTGCAGGAAAATTGCCTATTCGATTTAGTGCACAAGAGCCTTAATAAAGTTGCTCGTGGATAATATCGTGTCCTATTTATTATAAAACTTAAGTGTGTATTATTTAGTATTTACGCTCAGTTATTAAGCGTTATGTATATATGTATATCCTTTGTCTATCTACGTTTCTATCACTTTTACCTCTTATGAGTTTAATTATAGGTGCCAATATGAAATATCGTAAATATATATTTTTAAATACAATATTTTTAAAAGAGAAATTTGTTGAACGTTATATTTGTCATTTAAAAACTATTATAGTTAGCAAAGTACTAACTTCTAAATCACTCTATTTTGTTCCCCACTTTCCGCCGCATTATTTTTTCGTTTTTATTACGTCATTTTAGTTAGTTAGTTATCTATATGTCACCTTCACGCATTATTCCACACATAGCAGAAAATGCATAGTGCATGTAGGAAGAGGGGGGCTGGGTCTGTCCAAGTATTTTACTAACAAAAAAATTGTTTGTTGAAAGCTAAAGGCACCCCTGGCATTATTTTCTATATAAACCCATAGGTAGAGGGAATTTGGGAGGCAATAGGACAAAGAAGGCGTAAGGCATTGCGTGTTGAGCGGTGAAATCAACGCCGCGCTTTGCCTATCTGTTTATACAAAAATAAATTTATATTTACAAAATAAAAAATCTAAATAAATCGATATATACATAAACAATAATATAACTACATACAACTATACACAAAAATAACAAAAAGGACGAGAGTTGATATAGGTACCTGTGTAAAAATTCAATCACTTCAAAAGCTTTACAAAGATTTCTAACAGCGAGGGCTTAAATGAAATTACAGCATTGTTTCGGCGCTGTTCACCAGCGCGTTTATGCGTTGGTATTATACTTATCTTTACCTACTTTTTGGGGTATCTTCAATATCATTTGTTTTGTTTATTTTATGGTATGAGAAAAATGAATGTTTACTTTTATTTTTTTATTTTTTAGTTTCACGGCTTATCTCACTCACAGATACTCCGTGTGTACTAGTGTTAAGATGCTCCGTTCTCCATTTTCCGCCAAATTGTTGAATTGCGTGTTGAGTGACGGAGTGTCTCAGAGACGCGTGTCTCAGGTAGAACGCAAAAGCCTTCTACCTGTTGCGTTTACAATCGAACGCTTATGTTTATAGCGATTTCAAATTGATTAAGCTAATGATTACTATACACAACATTATATTTATAATTGGCATTTACCCGTATATAATCAATCGCCTATCATTTTTATAATTTAAATAATCTGTACAAATAAAGAATATAGTTTATCAAGTTGAAACGTGGTCATAAGCACATTTATTTAGAGGCATGGCGTGCAATAATGAGTGACGATGGTTTTATCCTAAGCATACTAGTTATATAATTATATACACATAGCTTTATTTCATACTGTTCTTGTTCCACCTTTCCTATTGGATACAGACACGGCCTTAATAATTAATTTGACCCAGCACCTATTTCACTAAGAACTAAAGTAAACCTGAACATCTAAGTATAATATATTATATTATACATATTATATAGAAAATAATATATTATGGCCGTTTTCCGAATTATCAAAACAGTAGAAACGAAGTTTCAACTGCTGACGTAGGGTCTGATTTAGTGAGCGCGCCAACATCTGTCAGCTGTATTAATAATTCGGACCTATTGTGAGTATGCTTACGAATTTACCAAGTTAAACATAACCGAACAGAGCATTTTTCGATATAAACGTGAGTGGAGTATGTGGTGTAGTCGATAACGATGAAAAAATGCTTGTATTTCAAGCAATTTTTGCAATGGAGAAAAGTAACGATAATGACATTGACGTGGAACGTCAAAATTTTGTCAATGCTAGTCAAATCATCGCAAATTTACCGCATCTGTGGTACACTACGAACGCTGTTTTGATAATTCGGAAAACGGCCTATGTTCCATATAACCCATAAAACATAGGCCGTATTTCGAATTATCAAAATAATAGAAAAGACGTTTCAATCGCTAACGTGGGTTTCAATTGGTAAGATATACGCTGTTTTAATAATTCGTAAAACGGCCATAATAATAGACAGTTTCCGAATTATCAAAACAGCGTACATAGCGTAAAACACAGATGCGGTAAAATTCGTGTGACTTTGACGTTATATGTGACTTGACTAGTGCTTACATTACTGATGGGTCGGAACGTTAGCATCGTGAGTATTGACATATTTTTAACTTTCCATGTTAATGTTACGTCACTTTCCTCGATTACGAAAAATGCTTGAAATACAAGCATTTTACCATCTTCATCGGTTACACCACATACTGCACTCATGTTTATATCAAAAAATGCTCTGTTCGGTTATGTTTAACTTGTTGAATTCGTAAGTACACTCACAAGAGATCCAAATTATTATTAGAGCAGAGAGATGTTGGCGCGCTCACTAAATCGGACCCCATATTAGCAGTTGAAACTTCGTTTCTACTGTTTTGATAATTCGGAAAACGGCCTTATTAAATTCTACATAAAAAAAACCAAATTGTTTATTGTCTTGACATTTTTTAAAATGTCAACATCTGATATGGTTGTCTATTGTTTCTCTGTCAAGTTGCCGCAAAGTCGAACTATGATTATTTAGGTGTTGTTTTGTTATTCTGCAACAAATTTAAGATTTTAAAATTTGACCATGAATTTATCAGAGGAAAATAGCTTTGCAAATGGCCTTTTATATGTTGGATTTAATCAGGACCAAGGTAAATAATGATGACATTATTACACCTAGAAAGTAAAAACATGCAATTTTTGTTGTCTAATGACTGTTTGTACTGTTATTTGATATTTTTTTGTGTTATGTTATTACAGGATGCTTCGCATGCGGGACGGAGAACGGCTTTAGAGTATTCAATAGCGATCCGCTTAAGGAAAAAGAGCGTCAAAATTTCGCACAGGGTGGACTGTCCTACGTAGAAATGTTGTTTAGATGTAATTACATGGCACTAGTTGGCGGTGGCAAAACACCTGTATATCCGCCTAATAGAGTAATTATATGGGATGACCTTAAAAAGGATTCAGCTATATCTTTAGATTTCAATAACCCTGTAAAAGCTGTAAAATTGAGGAGAGACAGAATAGTTGTAGTTTTGGGTAAGTAAAATTTTTTATCATAATTCTGAGCCAAAACCATTTAATCATTGATTGTATATTTTTGTAATTTCAGAAAATTTGATCAAAGTATATACATTTACTGCACAACCACAGCTGTTACATGTTTTTGAGACTTCTCCAAATACAAAAGGCCTTTGTGTTGTTTGCCCAAACAGTAATAATGCCCTACTTGCTTATCCAAGCCGCAAAACTGGGCATGTTCAGGTAATGAATTGTTTTGACTTTTAAACTAAATGAATAATAAATAAATTATTGACTATCTCTAATATTTATTGCTTCAATTTCTTTGACAAAAACTTGACAAACGTAAGATTGTTTAAAATAGTCATTTTGTACATTACTATAAATAAAAATTGAGACTGCATAATCAATTAGTATGCATTAGTATAAAATTTTACGCAGGCAATGATACTTGATCTAACTGTGAAAGTATTTGTAGTAGGATCGATTCCTACTTGGGGGGAATAAAATATTTTCATTCCTATGTTCTGATAAGAAAGTGCTGTTCAGTTCAGTTCCACAATTAAACAGACAATGTTTCAAAAGATTAGAATTTGAGAACTTTGGGTGCCCCCGGGATGTCTACCCCCGTCTACACAGGATACAAACATGAATATAGCATAAAACTATAAAAGTATTTGAACATTGCTTGTAGTTAGTCGAGTTAAGTACTCATGCGGGAACTAGTACAGCGCCTGAAGGACATTTAATTGCCGCACATGAGGCTCCATTAAACTGCCTAGCACTAAATGTAGGTGGGACCAGACTAGCTACAGCCTCCACTAAGGGTACCCTTATAAGGGTTTTTGATACAAATACTGGACAAAAGTTGGCTGAATTAAGAAGAGGTGCACATCAGGTATAATTTAAATAATTATTTAATTCAAACTTTGTCTATTTTTACAATATATTTAACTTGAACAGCTATTTTGAAACTGCCATAGTGTAGTGAGAGTGCATGTTACTAAATATTGTCTTTGGGCACAAATTCCATTGAAATTATCAATATAGTGTTTTCTCTCTGCCTAACTCTATATATATTTAAAAAAAAATGTTATTAACAATTTTTTTAAATAACATGTTTTACTTTTCAGGCTACAATATACTGTATAAACTTTAACCATACAAGTACAAATTTATGTGTCACATCAGATCATGGCACAGTGCATATATTCAGTCTTGAAAATGAAAAGCTAAACAAACAATCGAGCCTAGCAACAGTTAATTTTTTACCAAAATATTTCTCCAGTAATTGGAGTTTCTGTAAATTTACAATACCTAATGGACCACCATGTATTTGTGCATTTGGTGTCGATAAAAGTTCTATTATTGGTAAGTTTTTAAATATTTTTTTAATTTAAAGTTAAATGTTATTAGCCATTCATTGATTCATTTTATGCTTTATGTTATTTTTCATTATTATAATGTTAGATAATTATAAAAAAATATATATATTTAAAGGCCAAAACCGTAATTACAGTTAATTTTGATGTAGACATATTTTTTTTTCTTATTCTTATTCTTCTTTTTAATTGTTCTATCTGT
Source organism: Eueides tales michaeli (assembly GCA_018249855.1). Classification (NCBI taxonomy): domain Eukaryota; kingdom Metazoa; phylum Arthropoda; class Insecta; order Lepidoptera; family Nymphalidae; genus Eueides; species Eueides tales. The sequence continues at coordinate 18,141 of DWMZ01000272.1, read as the reverse complement.
TTTATCTCACAATTTTGTTTTTTCCTATATATTTTTAAGTGCAATAAAGAATTAAAAAAATCTTAATACAGTAAGACTGAATTGGAATATATATATATTTTATTTTATTTAAATGATTGAAACCAATAATTAGTCCACTTAATTAGGTTTCTACTTTATTTAAAAAACCAAAAGCAGGATGTTTATCCTTATGTATATAACAATATTTGTCATTAACACATTATATTGACACTTTTATCTTCATTGAACAAAGATCAATACTATTATTTATTCACTGTTAATAGATTAGATAACTTTTTTGTTTTCTTTGTTTCAATGCTTCTATGTAAATAAATCTGAAAAAAATACTTATATATTGATGATTTATTTAAAAATACATTATTCATTAATTATTTAGAGATAAAAAAAATTGAATTTTGCATTTTGTCCTTAATTTTTTTTTCTTTATTTGGCTATAAATAAGATGAAATGAAATAGTCACTCTAACACACATTTGCCTATAGCTCAGGTGAATATGTCATGTATTTTCATTTCTCCACTAAGGCAAGCCATATCATGGGCATTGAAAACTGCCATTGGACATTCCAAAAATTTCCATTCCAATATTCAGATAAGCAGTGTACAACAGTGTCCTCAATATGTAGAACAGAGTAAAAGTGAAAAAAAAATATTATATTAACTATAACATACTGGTGGCATTATTTGTATATATTACAATGGAAAGTTTATTATGTTTCATGCTTAATTGTTTTTGATTCAGTATAACCTTGAAGTTAATAATACTAATTTTAAAAAAGCCATTTCATTTTAAGATATATATTTATTCTTTTATACAGTGATATGTGCTGATGGATCTTACTACAAATATAAGTTTAACGAAAAGGGTGAATGTACGAGAGATGTCTATGCTCAATTCCTAGAAACATCTGAAGACAGATAAATGTGATAATATGATTTAAAATTGGAATAAATTCAAATTGGTCTAAAGTTAGTGCTAAACTAACTTATAATTCATATTGATACTGTGTTATTAATATCAACGTTGAATGGAAAATTATTGAATATTACATAAACCATTCAAGTGTTAGCCAAATATTGTTTGTGAAGAAATTATGTTTCTGTTGATATTGAAACCTAGTCTTAGATAAAATACCTATGTAGTTGTAGATTTACATAATTTTTTTAATAAGTTTACTAATTTCATTTTACCATTTCAATATCACGAAGTAAATAAAATGCAATCATTCAATGATACATTAATTCAGTTTTTTATTATATTTATATAAATATTTTATGTGAATTACAAAAGGCAATAACATTTGATACTGTTTTTTTAATAGTATAAAGCATATTATTGTATGTTATTAGAGGCTAGTTAGAGTTGTTTATAGAAAATTTATAACACAGTAACAATATTAATACAATATGGAGTATCGAGTTGAGAAAATCAGAATGTTTGATTTGATGTATGTATTTGTATATTTATATGTTGTTCCCTTATATCTATGAAACTTGTCAAGTGGTTTTTGTAAAGCTAATGGTAATTTTTTACAACATAAAGTTGCGTCACTTCCGTTTTTATTATAATTCATAATATTTAGATGTAGATTAAATACAAGTGCCTCAAATATCTATAGAAGTTTAGGTGATTATGTAAAAATATATTGTTTACATTCTTTTATCGTTAACTAATATTGATATGGCGTGAATTCTACAAGATTGCACAAATTTTCAAAGTAATTGTATGATATATGAATAAAATTATTATTTAATTTGAAATTAATTACAAATTTAAAAATTGATAAATTAATTGCATTTAGTAAATTAGGTCAAAATGTTCTATAGTCAAAATATTATATAAATTATATTAGCTCTGTGATAAAATCTTGGCAAAATATAATCATATCAATCGAAAATAATTTAACATTAAAGTACGGCGTTGAGTTTCGCCAATTAACAAGCAATATTTTAATTTCGGCTGAAAGTTGGGAACAGAATGGAGTGTCTTCACACTAGGTTCCCAGGTTCCCTCTTCTTACCCTTCCTTGTGGCAGATACAGCAATCTTAGAGCTACCAAAGCTTGTGAATAAAACTTTATGGTGTAAGAAATTCATAGCTTATAATTACTTGCTTGTATTGCCTACATTTAATTGTTTTTAAAGATCTCAAAAAAATATATATGTTGATTTTTATTGGAATATTCTGTATATTTTACTTGTTATTTATGTATTAGGCAGAATGTGGGAGAACTATTTTTAATTGTATATGACTGTTGTCTATTGAAGCTTTTGCAGTTTCCTTTTTGCCTTAGACTAGATTGCGAGGTGAAATAAATTGTATTGCATACTCTTTAAATTGTATTTGTTATTGATTATTGAAGGCCCTAGTGGCGGCAACTACTATACGAGACGGTTATGGGTTCAATTCCCACTCAGGAGAATTATATTTTCATTTCTTGCTCTGATGACAAAATAAATCGCGGCGTTAAATTTTGCAGTGCAACATGCATTGTTTCAAAAATTGCCGAGAAGTGGGGAATGAGTTATCCCAAGTTACCTCCGTCTCCCCGCTATATACTGGAAACAACTTGAAACTATATAAAATTAAAAATAATAAATACAAATTGGTTATTATTTTTCACTCGAAATACACATTATGTTAATATTTTAATAAGTTACTAGTTTAGTGTTGCACTCACAAAAATACCATTAATTTAAATATTTTTGTAATTTCGTTCAAATAAATATGTTTTATGAATATTTTGTTTGTAATCTGTATTTTTTTTCTTTCGATTACTTAGCTATTTTTTTATTTACAGCCAAACAGCATCTTTTATAAATTATTTTTTATGATGTTTAATTATGCAATGACTTATTGTAATAATGAATTTGTAATAAATAATAGTAAGTATTTTATATTAGACACATGTCTTATTATTTTTCCTGAATCCACAATTTAAAACATAATTTTTTTAATGTATGAAGAGAAAGCGTACACCTTTTGGAACTTAACGTTGCGTCCATATAACATGTTGTTTCCTAAAAATATCATACTTTACAAGATTTAAGAAATAAATGAAATTATTAATAGTTAAATAAATGCTTTAATCCTATCTCTTTAATACATCTATAAAAGTGTCTCTTGGTATTTTAATGTTGGCAACACTTCTCATTTTCTTCTTTCCTTCTGCTTGCTGTTTTAACAACTTTTTTCTGCGCGTCACATCACCGCCATACTGAAATTAAATAGATTTAAAAATGGTTGATTAATTCAAGTTGGAGGATCCTCTTGTATTCTAATTTTGAATATCTCATAATTTGTTATCTGTAAATTTCCCGGGCCCCAAACCATACCTACCCTGCAATATACGTTTTATAATAATTTCAATAACAGAAATATTAAAAATTCCAGAGACTATATTTGGCTTTAATTTTTATATAGAGATTTAAGTATATAGACAATAGGTACATACCAATTTCGCAGTAACATCTTTACGATAAGCTTTTATTGTGTCGCGAGAATACACTTTTCCAGACACTACTGCTTGTATCGCCACCTATAAACAATTAGTAATACTAAGTCACATTTTTTAGTACTAGCTTATGCATGCGGCTTTACCCGCGTGGTAAAATGAAATTGTATTAAAGTTCTGTATGACACATGACACAACTTAAGTACATTTAGACGCGATTAATTTAATGTATTTTATTAGCCTTGTAGCCTTTTTTGATAAATGGAATATTCAACGAAAAATAATATGTCACAGGAATAAAGTTGTTTCTGAGGTTAGCGCTTTCAACCAAACAAACTCTTGAGATTTATAGTAATAAGATAGAATTAAATATGTTTATAGAAAGTATGGAGGGTAAGAGGAGAACCATTTTATATGAAAGAAAATTTGAAAAACTATCCTCCTGTAAGTAGCAAATAACAGTTTGAATACTCGCCGAAGTAGCGCTAGTGTAGCATCAGGGAATTATATGAATTATAGCAGTTATAAACAGAGTGAAGTGTGTTGGGTTGTATATATAGTAAAATAGTCAAATTAACTGACAATTCCATCACGAGAAGACTTATTTAGTTTTTTTTTAAATCGACCTAAAAACGCGCTGTAATAAAACGGAAGTCGTCCTTTTCTTTATTAATGTAGTATCCTTCTCTTATAATTTGTGGCGCTGCTTTTAAAAAATTCTCTGTTGCTACTATGGCTCCACCCTAATTTGCTTTATTTCAGTGGCCACTTTTTACTGAGATGGTTCTCCTAACCTCAACCCTCCATAGTAGAAAGTAAAATGAGCTGTATATTAAGGCTATAGGGGCGCGGTGGAAGTTCATAATATATGAACTGTCTGACTAATTTTATCAAGGTTAAATAGAGAAGTGTAATCTTTTTTTATAAATCATTGTCTATACTTATAAAAAATCTGTAACTGATCACTGTCTGTACAGATATATATCATGTACAGATATATATCATGTACAGATATATATCATGTACAGATATATATCATATAGTTTCACGTACGTTTCATAAACGTCATAAACAAAATCAAATTGGGGACGTATATTAATGTAATAATAGATTAATACCAAAAAAGTATTTTTTAAAGTTTTGTCTATTTATCTGTACGTATTTATGGGTGCGCACTTATCTCAGAAACGATTACCCAAATTTTAATGCAGTTTTTAAACTATAATATTTTGGCAACTCTTCTTCAACATTTAGTGGTTATTTAATTTAAAGCGGTTGATAAATATTTAGTTTTTTTTTTATAAAAACACACAAATTATTACATTTTTATTCATTTAGCTGAAATTATAATTTTCAAAGCGCGGCGTTAAATGCCGCCACTCAATACGCAATGCCTGAAATTCAACAGAAAGTGGGGAAGGAGTGTTTCAACACTAGCTTCCGCTAGAAGTTTTTTTTTCAGAATTTCTTATATTGAATAAAATATTGAGATTTGAATCAGAATATACATCTTACCTGCACCATTTGACGCGGTATCATTTCCTTTAATTTTGCAGTTAGCCTCTTAGCGTTGTACTCTAAACGGCTGACGTGGATTATCGTCGATAACTCATCTACTAATACGCCGTTTAACATTATGTCCATCTGAAGATATAATAAATTAGATTACTTATGACGCGACTGAGACGCGACAGGTTGTGGGTTCGATCCCTACTTGAGGTAAAAAGGCAAAGCGCAGTTTAGTTCCGCCACTCAACACGTAATGCCTGAAATACCGGCGGAAAATGGAGAACGGAGAGGCCCAATACTAGGCTCTCAACTTCCCTCAGTGACATACAGCATGAAACTGAATACACCACTTATAATAATATATAAATAATAATTTCTGCATTAGTTTTATATTGTAAGTATTCCACATTATTGACATTTTTATGTAACAATTTTTTTAATATTTTTAATGCCCAAACTATTCATGCATTAAAAATATTGATTTTAGTAAGATTTATGTTCTGTATTCAATTTTATCTTCAAAATCAACTCTTAATGCAACAAAATGTTAAACTTATAAAACTATGCAGACAACGTGTTTTTAACGTCATACTCTAGCAAAAGCGCGGCGTTGAGTTCCGCCGGAAGCATCCTAAAGGGAACATTGGGTTCCCAAGATCCCTCCGCCTACACTACCATGTTCCGGATACATAAAGAAAAGAAACCTAAAAAAAGATACATACTCTAACCAAAGCGCTAGAATGAAACCCATGGTCCTGATAATCAAAACTAGCGAAACCGGAAGTCAAACTCTTCAATGTATCATGAAAGTCTATGACAACTTCCGACAAAGGTAGGATGAACTGCATTAGCGTCATTCTGTCGTCGACCGCGCTCGACGGCAGGGGGGTTCCCCGGCGGTCCACGCATAGTGACGTCACCGCCCCTATATACTCCACAGGCGTTATTATTGTACCTGAAATGTATTATTACTACAAATATTTGTATGTAATATACATTAATAAATTAAGGGACATTTACTTTGAGCGTGTGCCTAAAGGCAGACGCTTTCTAAAGAAACAAGCGGTGATATTAGGTTCCCAAGGGAGAGAGACTCTCTACCTTGCCATGTGCGGAATATGGCAAAAAATATATATATTTTAGCTTTACGTAGGTACTTAGTTTCACAGTAAAATCTTATAAGCTATTATGAAAACATGAATTATATATAAATACACACCAATTACAAAAGGCTCATAATATTCAACAATATTGCTCGGATCCGGTAGTTGTAAGGGATTTGTTATAATCACTTCTTCACCCCCATACTGCTTTAGAAGTTTGGCTCCTTTGACTCTAAAAAATTACTCCTAGATTATAAGAACCCAAAACAAGGCTATAATTTATTTAATTATATTTTTGTTTGTTATTTCTATTATTTTTTATTATATTTATATAATTTTAAAAGCATAATTACTTTATTTTATAAGGTACAGATGGCGCAGTTAAAATAGCCTCAGCTTTATGTTCTTGCAGAAGTCGTTGTGTGAACACATCAAGATGAAGTAGGCCCAAAAAGCCAATTCTCCATCCCTGGCCTAGGGCTGGACTAAAAAAATCATTTATTTATTAATAAAAAAAAGAATTTTATTATATTACAGATAAAACAAATGAAGGTCATTCTTATCATTTACTCAACTATTAAGAAAATGTTTATATTGATTCATATAAAAAATTATTTAAACATGATCAGTATGATCTGCGCTTATAGTAAGTAGGCTTTAATGAATATTGAGAATATAAACAATACTTACTTACTTTTAAAATCTATCTTTTACTTAAAATACACTACACACTCTATAGAAAACATTATAGAATAACAACAGATCCAACCTTGAATCCACATTCACACTGACTGCCGAATCATTTAAAGCCAATTTCTTAATAGCATCTCCCAATTGTGTATGTTGAGATTGGTCCGATGGGAAGATACCAGCGTACACCATATGTTTGACAGTTGGTGCTGATGCTATTTTAGTACTTTCCGCTGATTCGAGGGAAAGGAGCTGGTCCCCTACACAGCCTCCACCTTTTGGGCCACAACCTTTAAAAATAATATATCTTTGCATTATCAACAAAGTAATTTTAATTAACTAATAACAATCATAAGAATAGGAGAAAATAAAACTCTCTTTCTTCAGTTTCATGCTGAATATCGCACACGGCAGAGTAGGCAGAGGGAACTTAAGAATCTACTGTCAAGACTCTCCGTTTCCTTCCTCACTGTACGGCGAAGTCGTGGCACTGCTTGTCAAATGCCGGAATTCAAAGCCGCCCTTTGCCTTTTTACGGAAGCAAAGAAATGAGAATAAAAAAAAATTGAATCCCCTTAAGTGGGAATCGAAACCATCACCACCGCGTTTATAGTCAAACGTACATGTAAGCCTTATAAACAAGAGACATGTAAAGAATTATAGCAAAATTACTGACTTTGTTCTCAAATAATTTTCCACTTACCCACCATTACAACTTGTCCGGCAACCGCTTTCTCAATAGGCTCTTCATTTGGCCTTAGAAGCGCTAAATGTCTCAAAGTATGCTGTTTCAAGTCTGACCTCCACTTAACACTTTGACCAACTTGAATCATACCAGATTCTATATATGCTAAACACATAATGCCTCTATATTTATCATGCCATGTATCTATAATTGACGCTTTAAAATGTTCATCATCACTTATAGGAGGTGGTGGTATTCGAGATATGACAGCTTCTAACAACTCTTTCACTCCCCAACCTTTTTTCGCTGATATACTTAAAATTGAATTTGGATCCATGCCAAACAGAGATTTCAATTGGGCTTTCACATTTTCTGGATCAGCTCTCGGCAAATCAACTTTGTTGAGGGTAGGTATTATAACTAAATTGTTTCGTTTAGCTAAGGAGTGAACTGCAACAGTTTGAGCTTGGATACCTTCATTGGCATCTACTAATAATATTACTCCTTGACATGCCTTTACACTGCGGACAACCTAAGTAGGAGATGAAATAAAACATATAAATATTGGATACTGTCGTGGCTCAGGGGCACAAGTGTGTGACTGTAAACACAACAGGTTTTATGTTCAAACCTCCAAATTCGACAAAAGAGGGAATCAGAACAGAGTGTATCAGCACTCCCAGATCCCAATTTCTTTCTGCCTACCCTGCACTGTGCAGGATGTGACAGGGTGAACCTGATAAAAAGGAAAAAGAACATTGCATCAGAGTAGCAAGTTATGGGAAAGCCTCTGATTGTAAGCATATTATTTATGAGTTAGAAATCAATGAATTGTTGACAATTCTGTTTTGATAAAACAAAGTGCAGCACTGATTTTCACAACTCAACTGTGTGTCGAGTGGTGAAATTCAATTCAGGAATTTGTGTCACAAATTCTTGTAGAAAGTAGAGGGCAGAAATAATTGGAAGTAAGTTGAAAAATGAAATTGATAAACAATATTTTAATTACCTCATTTGAAAAATCTACATGCCCTGGTGTATCGATTAGATTTAATAAGTATTTTTCATTATTATAAGTGTAGTTCAAAGATGCTGTGACTGCTTTTACTGTTATACCTCTCTCCCTTTCAACCTAAAAACATGGGTGCAGTGTTACAATTAATATAATAATACTGTTAATATTATAAATAATGTTCGAATCCAGTTACATATTTTTTTAAGTTTTTAAAATTTGTATTTTTCTTTATTAAGTGTAGAGTAACACTTTAAAAATAGTAAAAATTAGTAAAAATATTTACAGGTAATTGATCCAATACTTGACTATTTTCATTTCCAGGTTTAATGACTCCAGTTAATTCGAGTAAGCGGTCAGCTAACGTACTTTTACCGTGATCTACATGAGCTACTATACTAAAATTTCTAATTTTAGCAATATCTATATTTTTATCACTGCTATACAATCTTCTTATAGAACTGAAAAATTTATAAATATTTTATTCTGGTTATTCTTTTATTTCATATTTACAGCAAAAACATTTTGTAGAATAGGTTAGATTACACACCTTTTATATATTCTTATCCTTGACGTATAAGAATTCCAGTCTATTAATTTATTTATAATTCTCACCATACTTAATGTTTTAATTCACAAAGTATACATTACTATGTAATAAGTGTTCTTATGTTAAAATGTTCTGTAGCAAAACAAAATATACGATATTATTGCTAAAACTGACATATGAAATTGTCAAAATCAGGTGAAAATCCCACTTAGGCCGTTTTCGGAATTATCAAAACAGCGATCATAAATTCCTCAGACACGATAAAATTCATGTTTGACGTTACATGCGACTTGACTAGTGCTCTCAGTAGTAAGGGGTCGGAGCGTTAGCATCGTGAACATGACATTATTTTGCCGTTTTACGCCGATGTCACTATCGGCACTTTCCTTGATTGCAAAAAATACTTGAAATACAAGCATTTTACCATCTTCATCAATTACACTACATACTCCCACTCATGTTTATATCAAAAAATGCTGTGTTTGGTTATGTTTAACTTATTTTTACTATTTTTTAAGTGTTATTCCACATTTAGGAAAGAAAAATACTAAATTTAAAAATGTTTAAAAAATTAAACGAGCACATGGTGAGAACGAATGGCTTAGTGTTCAGAGCGCTTGGACGGATTCCAAAAGGCGCGGGTTCAAATCCTGCTTCGTCCAAATTTTTATACGTTTTTAAATTTAGTTTTATATTTAACTTGTTGAAGCACACTCTCAAGTGGTTCGAATTATTAATATAGCTGAGAGATGTTGACGCGCTCACTAATTCGGACCACACTTTAGTAGTTGAAGCGCTGTTTTTACTGTTTTGATAATTCGAAAAATAGCCTATGTTAAGCTTGTTAAATTCGTAAGCACACTAACAAGTGGTCAGAATTATTCATACTGCTAACAAACGTTGGCGCGTTCTCTAAATCAGACTCTACGTTAGCAGCTTTAACCTTGAAGGTGCTGTGAGTACAATTCGAGAAACGGCCTTATTTTTATACATGTATATTGAAAAAAAATATATATATTTTGGTGCATGTATCCACTTTTAAAAGTTTTTAAAGCTGCAACACTACCATTCTTTGTCAGTCAGCCACGTCACTTTTGCTCGATGAGAAGATTGTTGAGTTAGTTTACGCGGCGTCTAATTTAAGATACTTCATAAAACATTAAATCATGAATATATTCCGTTTACTTGCGGACTTGTCCCACCTGTTAGCTATTATAATATTATTAGTTAAAATATGGAAAACCAGATCATGTGCAGGTGAATATACCAGCCGGCATGTTCCGTTTATTTTCTAATACGTAACTAACATATACATTGTAATGTTTTTTGCATTATTTCAGGAATATCAGGCAAATCGCAAATACTATTTTCTATAGTATATACGTCGCGGTATTTGGATTTGGTGACAACATTCGTGTCTCCATATAACACTATAATGAAAATAGTGTTCCTGGCTGCATCATACGCGACTGTTTATTTAATGTATGTCAAGTTTAAAGCCACTTACGATCACAACCACGACACATTTAGGATTGAATTCCTTCTAATTCCATCTCTTATTCTGGCTTTACTGATTAATCGCGAGTTCACCGTAATGGAGGTTAGTATAGTTCATTGCTCTATTTTAATTAAAACATTCAATTTATCTGTACACAGATTGAAGTATCATGTTTTTCTTATATTATTAATATTTTGAAGATAAACTTAAATATTTGTCTATTTTATTCTTTATAAGCAGCTTTTTTAAACCTAATTATATTTTATTGTACATTAATTACAGGTATTATGGACATTCTCTATTTATTTAGAATCGGTTGCAATTCTTCCACAACTATTTTTGGTTTCAAAGACTGGAGAAGCTGAAAGTATCACATCTCACTACTTGTTTGCATTGGGTTCCTACAGAGGACTATATCTTTTGAACTGGGTAAGGAAATAGAATTTAAAGAATTTTACTGAAAATTTTTATTATACTATTGTGGTACAGTAGTGGCCTCGAACTGTAAATATGAATAATCCTTACTTGGATGCATGAATTATTTTCATTTCCATGTCTTAATTTACAAACAATTGTATTCAAGCAGAATGTAGAGAACATGTTGTCTTATCGTTTTTTTTTATCAGACAGTACATATAATAGTTAAACAAATTTGTAATATTTAACAAAAATAAATTAATAGCTTAAATGACTTTACAGATATATCGTTACATTGTTGAAAACCACCATGAGCCTATCGCCATTGTTGCTGGTATAGTACAGACAGTTCTGTACTGCGATTTCTTCTACCTCTACATTACTAAAGGTATTTATTTATGTATATTGACACTAATTTTAACAATCTACATTTATGTGAAATTGTTATTCTGATACATAAAATGAAATCTTTAATAAATATGTAAACAATGTTAGTTTGTATATCAATGATACAAATAAAATAAGAAAAAATACTTATACATATATTCATAATTATAACATGCAACAATCTCTGCTTCAAGGTTCTTGCATGTTGTTTTATTTTTTTAATATTGATAACATATGAAATAAATTTAAACCTTATTTAATTTGAAACAAAAATTGTTAATATTAACGAATTTTTTCACTATTTCACTTTGCCTTTATCAATGTATTAGTCACAGATACTATATTCATGATATCTTACACTATCTATAGCTTTATAAATGTTATGTGTATATATATATACACATACACACACACACACATACACATATACACATATGAAAACAAGAAATTCTTCTCACATACTAAAGTAAGAGGTGAATTCATCAGTTGCAAGTTCAATTTCCAGTTAGCTATATGAATTATTTTTATTTTCCATGTTCAAGTAAGAAACAGCGAGACATTTAGTTCTACTAGTCAACAGAATGTGAACCAACAATTAAAAGAGCACAGTGAACTGAGTATATTAATATAAGGTTCCCTTTATCTACTTATTTCCTTTATCATATGCAAAATACGGCTTAAGAAAATAAATCTTTAGATATAAATTACTAAGACATTATTACTCATAGACTTTGTAATTTTTTATTTTATATATATATATATATATATATATATATATATATATATATATATATATATATATATATATATATATATATATATATATATATATATATATATATATATTCCAATTCCAATATATATAAATAATATATATCTGGTATTTCTTTCCAGTCCTCAAAGGTAAGAAGCTGCAGCTACCAGCCTAAGCCGCAAGGGTGCAATGAATTGACAGGAGTCAAGTTATTATTATAAGTCAATAATATTACCTAAGATCTAGTTGTACAAGTGACGTGTTACAGCTGTGAAACTTATTTAAGGCATTTGTCACATTATTATATACTAAATTTATGTACTTTAAAAATAAACTTAATTTCTTTGACATAACTGTGGATGGTATTGCATGAGTTTGAGTTTATATTGTTTCTATTTAAACATATAAAAAAAATGTAATTTTTTAACACACAATAATTATCTTTAAAAAAAATGGCTAATAATAATATGAAAGTATATATTTTAAAATATTTGTAATAAAAACTTTACATACATATATTCACATTATTTTTTATCATTAAAATCTTGTTTATTGGCAATTAGAAAAACTTGCTAAAATTTGAAATTGACAGACTTAATGATATGTTAATACAGATACCAAATTAGCATTACTATTACTGCATTTGACATTTTCACAATAATTTGTGGAAACGCTATTATCTTAACACATTAATATACTGCTATTTAGAAATAATTATTGGGCAATGCATAAGTAAGTATATATATAGTAATATATTTGTATACAATGTAACAAAAATATATGTTTTTGACGTAAATGGTAAATAGTTCACTTGACAAATGTAGCCAGTTTTAAAAATTGATCAAACATCAACGCACAACCTTCAAAATTAATTGAAATAGATTATAAACTTCAAAATGTTTTAAATACTATTCAACATGAAAAAATATCCATAATATAATGAGACAGTAATATTTGTAAGCATCATTTTTCTAAGTAAATAGGTATGGCTATGCAGCATCATAAAATTACACGATTATTATCTTCCATTAAGATAATTCTGATAAAATTTTTCCGTTTCTATAGTGGATTGAGATTTTTTTCAATCGGAATTCAAAATTACTTAACCTAGATCAATTATTTTCTTTTAAACTTAGCCTCTAAGATTTTAATGTAATTCTTGTAATAAGAATTAAAATTTTGAAGTGAAAACAACGTGTTTCTATTATACATTTTTTATTTATCTACAACACTAACTATAAAATCTTCTTTAACTATTTATTTTTCCCACACAATAAAGCAGCATATGAATCAAAGTCGGCCACATGTACTTGTTCCTGAAACAAAAGGTAAATTACCGTTAAAAAGGAAAGCGAGGGTTTTTTAATTCAACAATATTACATATTTTTAGGTGTTTTTAACGACTTCTCTGACATCAATTGAAGTTGTCTATAAGAACCTTTTATTTTTAAATTCACGCTATATGCCGAATGGGGTGAGCGACTATGAAAACTTGGGAAAATAATGTTAAGACACTCCGATTTCGCAAAATTCGACTACGTTTTGTCTTTTTACCAATAAGAAAAGAAAAAATATTAAATATTCATCCCTCCAAGCCGGAATTCAATCCACAACCATCGCGTTTACAGTCACACGGTTGTTCTACTGCGCCACGAGGCCTTTATAAATACATATAAGCAATAATTTACTGCGAAAACCTCAATGCGGTTATATCAATTACAGCGTTAGTTCGATAAGCGTCGTTAAGTAGCGTATTGTGTTACGCTTCAAATTATACTGAAAACCATTAAGTACTGGTTTCATACTTGTAATTTCTGTTTGCGGTATTGTAACGTTTATGAATAGATATTCAAACATTTGTATATATTATACTAGACGTGTCCGCCCGAATTGGTCTGCGTGGAAAAGAAGAAATACCAATTGCTACTAAGCCAGCTTTTTACATCATTGAAAAGTAAACAAATAACTAGAATAGAGAAGAAAATCTTTAATTGGCTGTATATTTCCTGGAATGAACAGGGAATACTCGATTAAATAGCTATCTCAACAAAAATAACTAAATCGAAATCGGTTCCTCCATGTAGAGGCTACGTTGCTATAGACAAATATACAGATACTTCCTTCTTTTTGTTTCTTGCTTTCTTATTATCATGTGTTCAAGCACCTCGATCAACTATTCATAGATTAAGTGTCACAATCCAAAAAACGGCCCTACAAATAAGAGCACAAACAGAATTGTGTTTTTATTTGTTTTTAGTATGGTCCAACCACAGCCAATGTGCGGACGTGACAAAATGCCTCAGCGTGCTTCTAAAAATTGTGTAAGTAACCATCGAAACAGTAAGGTTTCAGAGGGAGTATATAAAAAAATAGTAATTTTATAGTACTTAAACATCAATATTAAACAATAAAATAAATATTACGTAAAAAAAAATGTCGTTTGGCCAATATTGGCTATCATACTACCAACGATTTCGTGAAATAGCCGATAAGTTTGGACTAAGAAATGCTTAGAGTGATGTTAATATTTTTTTTTGTATTTGTAATAACTTTGTTTTTTTTTTGTTTTATATTTTTCCTACTGACTCATTTCGTTTTGCAGAATGGGTATCTATCATACATTTTTAATAACATTGATATATGTGGAAATACTCAGAGGCGTAGATTGGTGAAAACGGATTTCAAAATTGCAGGTATAATTAATTAATTAAAAAATGATTTTTTTTTAAATAAAAAAAATGATTTTTTTTATATAAACAATACTGTACCGCAATTAGAAAAGGAATAAATAAACTTAAATTTCTGAATTCTCTCTTTTAGGTTGCACCTTTAATTCTAAATGATACCTCATTACCAACCAGAATCAAGACAATGGGTGTTTCCGATAGCTCTAATTCTTCTACTGCTTTGCTATCGGACCTTACACCCTTCCAAGACACTCCAAGAAAAGGATAATTGAAAAAAACAATCAATCGCATCAAGCAAAATAATAATTATAATAAAACAAAACAAATTCATAATTTAAACAAAATAATAAACGTCTTAAGAAAATCCGTCGATGATTCAGCATTATTAGATTAGTATCGAATCTGCATTCGTCGTATGTCGTGTCGTATCTGAACTTTTACTTTACTATATCGTCTTTAAATAGTTTAATTATAAACATTCTTTACATATATTAATTTCACGCGATAAGGATTTAAATATCTTTATGAAATAAGTTGAATGCAAATAAAAAAGGAAACAGTTTAAATCGTCGATCGATTTGAACCCACTGCTATAGGGTTCACATTCTGATCCACTTGGCCACGATCATATACTTTCTATATAAATTTTAAGTATCTTTTCACAAGCCTTAAATTCGGCGGAAAGCAGGGGAGGGAGAGTCTTAACAATAGGTTCCCAACTTTCCTCTGCCTACCCTGCCATGTGCGGCATACAGCGTGAAGCTAAAAAAAAAATCCGATTTATTAATGCACAACAGGGTAGATGATGATAGTGAAATATCCAATTTTCTCTATATATGCTTAAATAATGTTAAATAAAAAGAAGCAAGCGAAGCAGTTAGGACGCTACTAGTATAATAATAAAAATAGGACTTGACAATTTATTCGGCAGGAAGTGAGGAACATAACTCAACATAATAATTTCTGCGAGTGGGGATCAAACCAACATCCAGTCATATTTACAGTCACACATTTGTAAAGTAAAAAACTTACCTTCAACATGGTACTGCTATTTAACAAATGGAAAATACCATTTGCCAATGTACTCTCACTAAGAATCACTGTATATGTCACACCCAATTGGAGATTTTCTTTAATCTGTTAAATAGATTCTTTATTATATTTTATAATTAATAATTATCGGATTTTTAAATAAATATTTCAATAATGAACATAACATTAATTCAAAGTTATACTAACTATACTGCAAAATTATATAATATTTTATATTTCATAAAATAGTAAAACTTAATGCCCAATGCTCTACAGCTATAATAGATATATAACAGCTCAACCACTAAATATGTATGGCCAAATATAAATATTTATATATTAATTTTAAAAAGTAACCAACAATTACTTTAGACAATAAATGTTCAATGTTCAAAATGATAGTAAATTATAATAGGTTATATTAAAAAAAATCTTTTCATTTCTATTATATACTTGTTTAAGTCAAATTTGAATAGTACCTGATCATTCAAAGACAGCTTAAAGCTCGGAAGCCAAGCTGATATTTTCTTCATATTTAAATCATGGTACAAAATTGTTGACAACTCCTTCAAATTATGTAAAATTTTTGAATCTGTAAAAACAAGAAAAATATATTTTTTATCTTTATATTTACAAATAAATGTATTTTAGTAACATATTCAAAATTGCATTTTATACATTCTCCCCTACCTTCGCTATCCAATGCAAAAGAAATTTTATACGGAGCCATTTTATTATGTAATCTCAGATATTCTTCTTTCGTCGTATTTGAAAGACCATCTAATAAAAGTGTTAAGAAGGCTGTTTCTATACCCAAAGTACAGGTAAGGCAGGGTATTCCATTGATATTCTGAAAAAATTTTTAGTTCATATTATATTATTTAATATATTTTTACTCCAGGGACACTGTAAATTAATTGACATATATCAACACCATGCTACGATTTGAATAAATCAATTTTTTGTTTAGATTCAAGCTGTATCTGGCACTAAGCAGGGTAGGCAGAGGGAACTTGGAAACCTAGTGGTAAAACACTATTCCCCACATTCTGCTGAATGCTTAAAGCATTGTGTAGATTAGCAAACACAATACCGCTCTATGCCTCATAACCAGAGTGAAGAAACAAAAATATTCAATATATCACTCACAGAGTAGGAATGAAACCCTCAAACATCAATCAAATTTACTGATATTTATGACTCTGCACCTCACCTGCCATGATTAAAAAAGAACTTAATTAAACTTACATTTTTTTTACTAGTTTTTAAAGTGTTATTCCACACTTAGGAAAAAAAAATACTAAATTTAAAAACATATAAAAATTTGAATGAAGCAGGAATTGAACCCGCGCCTCTTGGAATCCGTCCAAGCGCTCTGAACGAATGGCTTAGTGGTCAGAGCACTTGGACGGATTCCAAGAGGTGCGGTTTCAAATCCTGCTTTGTTCAAATTTTTATATGTTTTTAAATTTATTATTAAACTTACATTCTTATTTAATTCCTCTCCATTAGAATTAATATTTACAGTTTCAACAATGTGTTGTCCCCAATTGAAGCTTGCCACAATATTTACATTGGAGCTGTCTGTATTGTGTTCCATATTATTTATTGAGAAAAGACTGGGAGTTGTTGTCACCTGTGTAAGTAATTTATTTGATATATATATATATATATATATATATATATATATATATATATATATATATATATATATATATATATATAGATATATATATATATATATATATATATATATATATATATATATATATATATATATATATATATATATATATATATATATATATATATATAATATAATCATTAAAAACCATTACATAAATAATAAGTACAAAATAAATTTACAAAATCAAATGTCATTTTATTTTTATTGAATCAATATTTTATTTTTGTTTATTGAGTAAAAACAAGCCTTATCATTTAACAATTGTGCCTAATGTTTAGTGCTAAGAATATGTTTTAAAACTTGTAGTTTATATATAACATAATTAAAGATTGACTGTAAATGCAAATTCCAACCCTACTTGAAGTAGTGAATTGTATGAAGTTTCACACTCAACATACAGATCCTCAATTTTATACGGAAAGCAGAGCACATTGTTATTTGAAACTAATTCACTGCCTTGCCATATATAGGCTAAAAATTAAAAAGTAAAGAATAATAATAAACAAAAAGAGCAAAACTAAATCTTACCAAGCTCCACCAATACTTTCTATATCTTTGCCATTGAATAAAACATTGCATAATATCAGTTTCAGGCACAACCACATTTAGTTGAAAATCCAAAGTATTTATTGGAATAAGATCATCCTCTCTACAATC
>DWMZ01000271.1:0-27180 GCA_018249855.1 Eueides tales michaeli | reverse complement strand
ACAGAACGGATCCTTGAGGAACTCCGGCATTTATAGCCTGTTGATCAGATACGCGGCCATCTAGGACCACTTGTATCGATCGCTCACTCAAGAAGTCTGATATCCATTTGCAAAGGTCGGCCGGTAGACCCTGTCAAAAGCTTTTGAGATATCGAGAGACGCGGCAAGAGCCCTCACCATATCTCTCGATAGCCTCGCTCCATATGTGCGTGGCATACACAAGCAGATCTCCCGTCGATCGCCCTTTACGAAATCCGTACTGGCTATCGCTTAGGAGATCATTTTCCTCCAGATATGTCACAAGCCTTATATTCAGTACACGCTCCATAGTCTTGCAGAGTATAGACGTGACCGATATCGGCCTGTAGTTGGCAGGGTCTGCCCGACTGCCTTTTTTGGGCACAGGTTGTACATTTGCAAGCTTCCACGATTGGCGCACTACTCCAGTCTCTAGTGAGAGTCGAAACAGGTGTGTCAGAACCGGAGACAGTTCAGGCGCACAGTTACGCAGCACAATTGCAGGAATGCCGTCTGGGCCGCTCACCTTATTTACGTCTAGATTTTGCAGGGCCACGCGTATCTCTTTTTGGCGAATGCGGACAGGTGCCATAGAGCAGTCTGCGTACGGCAAAGATGGTGGTGATTTACCTGCGTCATCTAGACGCGAATTTTCCGCAAAAAGAGAAGCGAACAAGTTGGCTTTCTCTACAGCAGTGTGAGCAAGCGCAACATCTGGCCTCCGCAAGGCGGCAAAGAGGATCGACAGAAGTTCGCTTCGACTGCCTTCGCGAGCGACCAAAATGCTTTACTACCCGCTGGGTACGAGGCAAGCTTTGCGCCTATTTTACTAACGTGCTCGAAACGAGCTCAACGTAATTCCTTTTTACCTAGCTTGGAGGCGCTGTTGAAGTTTTTTTTCAGTTCCCGAGTATTCGGAGCTTTGCGCGTGCGAGCATCAGCACAGTCAGCGTCAAACCATGGGCGAGCTTTACTGCCAGAAGGAACATCAGAGTATGGTATAAAATATTCCATGCCCTGCCGTATGACTTCCGTTAAGGTTTCTGCGCAGCTCGACGATTCTCCTGAAGAAAAACAAGATCTCCAAAGATAAGCCGAAAAGAAGTGGCGAATCTCATCCCAGTCTGCTGACTTGGACGAGAGCGTCCAGCGTGGTCAGTCGTTTGGTATGGGAACAGCCACTCTTTGTGGTGTGCATTGAAATCCCCCAGAACGAATAACTGTGCGGTTGGGTACTTCTGCTGAGCCTCATCAGCGGCTTCGCTGAGGTGATCAAAGAGCCTGGTTTTCTCCGGATCTCCACTGTGCGAGCGGTAGACACCAGCATACACATTTTGCGTAGCTCAAGTATCGACCAGTACCCAAAGTACAGATAAACCTAGTATCTCAATGTTTTTGAGACGCTTGATGCAGATGTCATCGCGAACGTACACGCAGACCCCTGCTCGTGGTTCGAACCTATATTCTAAGGAGTAGCCAGGGTAGTTGAGTTACGACGCGTCAGCTGGACATTTGATCTGTGTCTCAGTTAAGAACAGAAGATGCGGTCTTTCGGTCTCAAGGTGGTAGTGGACGGCGTTGATATTTGAGTGCAAGCCTCGAATATTGGTGAGGTGCACTTTCATTGGGAGGACGTGCAACCGCTGTTTAATCTTGTTTCTGTTTTTGTGCTTCATATATGTATTTTTTAATTGAGAAAGAGGGAAGAAGTGAATAGGCAGGAGGAAGGCAGTTGTGCGAGGCTTCTTGACTCATTTAGCTAGAGGAGTAACCTGATTGCGACCACACACAGAAGAGGCTGGCCTGGAGACCGCGGGGACGCCCGAACCCCCCCGGGGATGCTCACCTGGTCCTCCCATCCGGTCGCCAACCGGCAAGGTGGAACAACCCGGGATTTTTCGTCAGGTGGCGGGGCAGCCTTTGACAGGTGGCTTTCCCGCTACTTGGGCCCCCAACTGCCTACGGTCGGCCAGCGGTGCACCATGCTTCGGATCCCGCTAGCCTCCAGAGCCACACTCCCGGTGCCGCAACAATCAGCTGCTCTAAACCGCTTACTGTCAAGATGCAACAGCACAGACCCAATCTCCAAGTAGGCTACTACTAGCTGCGTATCGGAACGCGGGGATACCGCTTGGCGGTACGATTTAGCTTAACCCCCAAACGCGGACAACGTTAACCCACCCATTTTATGGGTGCACCCGGTAAGGCCCAAATGCACCCATGGCCCAAATGCACCCAAGGCCCAAATGCACCCATGCTCCAAATGCACCCAAGGCCCACATGCACCCAGATACAGACTGTGTCAAATATCTAGGTTTCCATATAGATAAAAGACTATAGTGGAAAGTTCATATGAACAAGAAAAGAGACGACATGAACCGCCAGTTTAGAAACCTTCACTGGCTGTTTGGTAGAAATTCAGCTCTATCAATTGACAACAAGCTTCTAATTTATAACACCATATTGAAGCCTACATGGACCTACGGAGCTACACTATGGGGTACAGTTAGCAATTCAAGCATAATGCTTATCCAAAGGGGTCTGAATGGAATTTTGAGCACAATAACTAAGGCTCCATGGTCTATAAAGTCTGAGGAAACTCACAAGTATTTGAATGTCCCCACAGTTGACGCTCATAAAGAAGTATCTAGAGCGCATGTCTTTACATCCTAACAACCTTGCGACTGGGCTTTTAAAACCGTCTCCAACTAGGAAAAAGGCTTAAAAGGAAATTCATACTATGATATAGTAGACGAGGCACTGGTATTGTTAAATTCAAATTAGCTTCACACAACTAATCACCTTATAGTCATGCGACTGATTGTTGATATTGAAAAAAAAAATGCCTACGAAAACAGCAATGAGGTGAAGAAGCACTTCCTGCGAGTCCTTGTAAATAAGAGAATTTCGCCTTAATTCCTCAACGAATATAAAGCATACCTTTCATTTCTAGCACCAGAGGGTGGCATATTCTTTACCGCCATTATAAGGCCGTTTTCCGAATTATCAAAACAGTGGTCATAGCGTACCACAGATGCGGTAAAATTCGTGTGTCTATGACGCCACATAGACTAGTACTTACTCCCAATTACTAATACAGCTGACAGACGTTGGCGCGCTCACTAAATCGGACCCTACGTTAGCAGTTGAAACATCGTTTCTACTGTTTCGATAATTCGGAAGACGGCCTAGCTGTCAAGTGTCATTGCATTTTTGATTCTTGTGATTCGTTCTAATAAATTCACAAAATTTTTCACCTTTTGAAAAAAGTTTCTTATAAATGAAATCTTATTGGATTTTTTATCTAAAAGTGTTTATGTGTGTAAAAGAAAACACAGCAGTAAGAAAATGGAGCCGGTAAGTTATGGTAAAGAGGGCGAAGAGCAGGTAGATTTTGTTGCTTCGGATGAAGAACAAGTGCATTCAATAAGCTCTGAGGCATTGGATAACAGCACCTCCTCGGACTCAGAGTTTGAGGAAAGGACTGTTTCACCATTGCCTAATAAACGCTCATGTAACTCGGCACGTAGGTACAGGTCGAATCATGTCGAGACCGATCCGCGTGTTGTTGTTTTAATGTCGCAAATGTTAGACAGACAACACAAACAGACTTACGTCAAGTTGATAAGGTTGTACCCAGTACTAGTTACAATAATTCTCATCAGCTTATAAATGAAAATAATTCACAGCAATTTGTTACGTTACCCACTCATTCGGAAACATTTGCTATTAATTGGGGTCCCATTAATACCAACATTGATACTAAGAAAGTCATCCCAGCTAGTGCTAGTGAGAGATTTGAGGGGTTAAATAAATTACAACAATTTAATTCTTCATGGAAAGGCATTAGATACAAGCAAGTCTTACAGGGCTGCTTGGCAACACCAGGGTTTAATGGTCTTTGAATTAATGATCATTTTAATAAAAATAAGGACTACAGAATCAGATTTAGCGGGTCTTTCCAATGAAGTCTTAGAATAAAGACAATTGTTAAGAACAGGATTGCAGTCTATGGTTGACTGGGTGAGTGCTAATTCACATGAGTTAAATTCAAAGACTTTATTTGAAAAAAAAATCAACTATGTTTGGACCAAGCTCTGAATATCATAAGACCTCAGAAACTACCATACAAATTGTATGTGGAAAATGTTCAGAGTGTATCGAGGTTAAACGAGAATGAATTTTAATCTAAATCACTAATGAAAAGTATTCCTTAATACTTTGAGAAAGATCCTAACCAGTGCTAAATATTTATTTAGTAAGGAAGTTTTACAGCCTACTAGCCGAAATCCCGTAGTGGATCATAGGTTTGGTTGAATACACCAGCCTATTTAAAAGAAAAAAGATTTTCAGTAAGGAGGGATTCTTCTTTTCGTAATAAAAGGGTTAGTTTTAAAAAGAAAGACTAGACAAGGAAGTCAGATTAAAAAATCAGTTAGAAAGTTTAAGAATATTATTCAGAAATCTCAGTCCTTTTGTCAACATCAATTCAATACAGAAGGTTTAAATCTTAAGCCTAGAGAAGATTGACACAAGGCGGAATTTCAGAGAGAGTCGCCTAAGGTTTGCAACAGACAAATGGATCCATTTGGGAGCGAGCAAGTTTATTTGAAAACTGATTTCAAGTTACCATTTGCCCTTCCGAAAGAAATATCTTACTAAAAGATTTTTTAAAGAGTTTAACCACCAAAGTCTTGCCAGAGATGGCGAAAATGATAATAAAATTAAAAGAGATGGAAGTTCTAGAGATACCAGTTGTGATAGGCCCAGATTTCTATTCAAAGATCTTTCGTGTGAAGAAGGTAGGTGGGGGCTTGTGTCCAATTTTCGACCTCAGAGCTCTAAATACAAGGCAAGGCATTTTTAATTAATAGTGCAGAGCGATGTATTCAACTTCCTTCAAAGAGGGGTCTAGTTGGCAAAGATCGACCTTCACCAGGCATACTTCCACCTGAGTGTTCTCTGCAACACTCATTCTACTCACACTCACAGGAGATTTTTAAGAGTAATTTATCAAGGGGAAGTCCTTCAGCTAACAGCCCTGCCTTTTGGCCTTTCTTCTAACGCAAAGGTATTTGCAGCAGTCTCAAACTGGGTTGCCGAGTTGCTTCGGAGTCGAGGTATTCGTCTCTTAGGGTACCTGGATGATTACCTTTTAGCTTGCCAGGACGACCCGGACTGGAGGCTCAGGTTGCGGAAACGTTGAGCCTCCTGGAGTTATTATTAGAGTATTTAGGGCTAATTTGGAATGCCCAGAGCAGCACAATATCATTGCCCAATCGAAAGGTTCTAACTATAACCAATTATCTAAGAAGAATATTGAGCCGAGACAGTTGCTTACTGGATATCTTGAATTTTGCAAACCTCACGGTGCCTCAGGACCGTCTTCACTGTTGAAGAGCCCAGATTTTTCTAAGAACTTTATTGGCAGAAATCAAAAGAGGACTCCTATAGTGCGAGAGGACTTCCGGTGTTGGTTCAAGTCAATTCATGGCAGTCCAACCGCACTGTGCAAAAGGCCAGTTACTCACTTCCTAACAACACCCGCAGCGGATGCGGGCTGAGGAGCGAGCTTGAACAGCAAGTATATCTCGGGGAGATGGACTGTAAACGAGATAAACTGGCACTCCAATATGAAAGAGATTTATGCTGTCTTCGCAGTCATAAATTTACAGAGGGCCCATATTATAGTTCAAACGGACAACAGGACCTTGGTTGGTCACATCCGCAATAAGGGCAGAACAAGGTCACTCGAGATTGCTGGGATTAACAACCCGGTTAATGGAATTAAATAGTCATCTAGACATCCAAAGACAGCATTCTACCTACCAGGACACCTAAACGGCAGACTGCCTTTCAAGGGAAAAGTCAGTGCCCGAGTGGCATCTCTTACCACCTGCCACAGAAACAATATTCTCGAGATGGGGCATTCCCAAAGTAGACCTCTTTGCGCCAAGAGAAACTGCTGTTGTCCCAAGATATGTAACAATAGACTCAAGAGATGGCTTAGCTCTTTTTTGCGACACCTTCAGCCAAAGTTCGACATTTAAACAGCGTGGGTATTTCCACCTCCAATTATGGTACCTAGAGTCCTGGATCACCTCAACAGTGCAGTAGGGAAATAAAGTGATAGCGCCACAATGGACCAGTGCTTCTGGTACGCAGACCTTCAGTCTACGAGGGCACCACTGATAGAAAATCTAGATATGGTACTGATAGACTGGACAACAGGCATGTGCCCTCCACAGGTAGAGAAAGTGAAGCTTCAGGCCTGGAAAGTTGAGGATGGGAAGGGCAGATCATTGATTGGGGCAAAGAAGAACGCGAACTCTTAAAAAAGAGCTTGCATCCATTAAGAAGGTAGATAATCTGGGCTAAGTTAAATAATATAAATACCAATTGCCCAGATAGTAGGATGTGGCTAGGTTTTTAGCTAATCTTTATTTAAAGGAAGGATTATCGTTTAACACTATATTGCTTCACAAGTTGGCTATTTCGACATTCGGTCAGGCTACAGTGAAGAATCTATCAAAGAACTTTCTTATACAACAAGTTTTAAGAGCTGTTTTTAAAATACTATTTTCTGTTCTGTGTAATTTTAAGCTATTTAATACTAATTGTAATATAACATTATTTGTCAACTTCGTATTAAAATATAATTTAGGTCCAAAAAAATGTGTGTGGTTCTGGGTATTGACAGTATGTTTTAAACTTATAATCTAATCGTGTAAAAATTGCAATAAAATTTAATATAATTACTTTGTCGAGCGAAGCGACTAGGGGGCGGAGCCTTCTAGTATTCATATAACATACTTTTGAAAGAAAAATGTTCTGCAAATAAACAATGTTAAAAATATATAAAATCAGTTACAGATGTAGCTGGTAGATATGATTGTCTTCAATTTGTATTTACATAAAAAATATCACACAATATTTTACTGACTTGCAATATCGTTAAAAACAAGTAGTCTAGATTAATCTAATGTAGGTATTTTGAATGGAAAATTTACTTATAGAGATTTTGATGATGATTCAAAAGTGGGAGAGCCTAAAACTATTATATGAAACATGTTATAAAATAAAAAATGATAACTATTTCTCTTGTTTCATTTCAAATATCTATGATACATGCAAGTAAATAATAAATAATATAACGATTTGTATGAGAGCGAGTTGTGTATGTGTGTGTGTGAGTATGTTGGTTCGGATTCATTTTGCAGATGCCACTGTAAGCTATAACAAACGTATAAAAATTTCAAGGGAGCTTGATGAGAGCGTATGGTGTAGTAGCTAAAGCGCTTAAACAATTTCTAAGAGGCACGGGTTCAAATCCCGCTGTGTTTAATTTTTAACTCTGTTTTAAAATTTTCTATTATCAAGATTTTCCCACTTATCTTCGCTCCTGCTTTAACTTACCAGTCCGACTCTCGTGTAGCTTTTCTATGTCTATACTGCTAGATACTTTGTTGTCAATAGTTTTTTTCCTTTTATTTATTTTTTATTTCAGCTTCACGCTGTATCCTGCACATGGCAGTGTGGAGAGGGAACTTGGGAACCTAGTGTTAAGACACTGTGGTCCACTTCCGTTCCCCACTTTCGTGCCGTTGAGTGACGGAACTAAACGCCGCCTTTTGCCTTGTTTGGTAACAAGCGAATAAATGAAAACATTCAATATTTGAATTAGAAATATTAAATATTTCATTTCCTTGAGTTGGGATCGCACCTACAACCTGTCGGTTACAGTCACACGCCTGTGCTGCTGGGCCACGACAGGCCTCAATTCAAGTTTTATTGTTATTATAACAAAAAAGATGTGTAATTTTGCACTCGGATATAGAAGTGACAATTATTGCATAATTATATTAAAATTTATCAGAATATTTCAGGAAAACATGGGTAATTAAATTCATTTTTTTTCAGCTTCACGCCTTATGCCGCACATATCAGGGCCTACCCTGATATGTGCGAAGGAACGAGAAGGAACATAATAATCTAGTTTCGTTCCCCACTTTTCACCGTTTTTAGACATTGTGAAAAGAACGCAGAGGGGAACGAAACTTAGTATCTTAACACCAGGTTCCCAAGTAACCTCTGTCTACGTTACCATGTGCCATGGGATACGGCGTGAAATTTAAGTCAGTGAGTGAGCTGATTGGCAGAACTCAACGCCGCGCTCTGCCTCGTTACCGGAGTGAAGAAATTAAAACATGAAATATTTAATTTGAAAATATTAAAAAAATAATTACACTTAAAAAGATTTTAATCAATTTTCTGATATTAAAAACTCACAAAGTTGTTGTACTGTCATAGTAAAAAAGGGCCTTCCGTAATACAAAGGCCGCTGTCCGAATTGTGCTCACAGCGCTCATAGCGTTCCACGATGCTATGACGTCACTACATAGTGGTTACAGTACTGCCCGTCAGTACTCTTCGTCAGTATTTTTTAATATAAACGTGAGTGGAGAATGTGGTATAGTTTCTAGGTGGTCTACACCACATTCTCCACTCACATTTATATCAAAAAATGCTCTGTTAGGTTTTGTTTAAGTTGTTTAATTCGTAAGCACAATCGCAACTGTTCCAAATCATTAATACTGCTGATAGATGTTGGCGCGCTCATTAAATCGGACCCGCTGCTTAAACATCGTAAGTGCTGTGAGTACAATTCGGACCTTAGCCAAAGCAAGTAACAGACCTTGTTAACTGATTGCAACTTTGTAATGGAATGGTTGGGATATATTAAATAAAAATATTATGATAAATCCTTTATTACATAAAAAATCATTTTTTAAATATTTTGATTAATGAAAGACATAAAAGACGTAACTCTAGCGAACGCAGCAGGGTGGCCGACTTCGCAACCTCCCAAGTTTGGATGGAGTCCGAAAGAAGTGAGTCCCACCTAAAATTTAAATTTATAGATGTTGAAATCGTTTCTCTATTTATAAATACTTTATTATTCTAAAATAACTAAGAAATTTACTGTTATTATAAAAATACTAAAGTGGAAAAAATATTTATAGTTTTAGGTATTTGAAGTTTGAATAAGCTTACAAGAATAGGGACTGAGTTTCTCCGAACAACGAGCGGACCACCAGAGTCTCCTCCGCAAGTACTGGCTGCTGCCTGTGTACAAATATTGCTGGACTGGATAATTCCTGGGAACCTCAACCAGCATTGTGAGTTAGAAATTATGTTCATATTGGCATGACTAAGGAATTGATTGTTCTGAATACCACCATCTGAAATATGAAATATTAATTTAATTTCGGTCGAATCTAAAACGATATATTTAATATAAAATTAAACAATACGTTTTGTATTAATTATTAATGTTTAATCTAAGATCTTGGAACAAACTGCATATATCTGCATATATCTATTTACACTTTTAATTCAATTTAATTCATACAATTATTTCATAATATTTTCTTAAAATGTTATGTTATGTAACTTCACAGACAACTTTTATAACAAATAGTACATTTTCCTAGTTAATATATATATATATATATATATATATATATATATATATATATATATATATATATATATATATATATATATATATATATATATATATATATATATATATATATATATATATATATATATATATAAATGGTTCGCGTCACACGTTACAGGTGAAATAATACAAAGTACAACTTACTTCCACGAGCTCCGAAACCAGATGCAGTACCTGTTTCACCTTCAAATAAGTCATATAATTGTGATCCACTAGGCAAAGCAATAGTGTTAATATTGTCTGGAAATATAATAAACTATGTTGATAAATTTCTCAAAAAAAAAAACTTAATATTATTGAAATATTTTATATATTTTTTTAACGTACTATTAAGTGTGACACGTGAAGGAAGACCTATGACGGCGATATCATTAAGTACATTTTGTGGTGACCAGTTGGGATGCATCACAATATCTCTTGTTGCGATTCTGGTACCACCTGTAAATAAAGTTATGGATCCAAGAACAACTGTAAATAAAGAAGCTTGGTTTTGACCATCAAACCAGCAGTGAGCAGCAGTTAATAGGCGATTGTTTCTAACTAGGACAGCTCCACATACCGCTAAATTAGATCGAAGGGTTATTACTAAGCCAGCCTGAAAATACAAAATTTTAATGAAAAATTTAGATATACATGTTTTTGACGTTTATATAAGGTCTTTATTATGACCCACGTGGATGTCGAAGTTATTTCAGATTTTGCCAACGTATTTTTACATATACCTGCCTAACGTAAGAAACAAAATAAGCCAATACATGTCAATTATTTTATATATTTTTTTAAATATATTGCTATCATATTATTTATATTCTAACTAAGCCAATATTATGGCTATAAAGACAAGTGGTCCTATTGAATAGTATGATGTGACATGTTTGAGATCCATTTCAGTTAGTTTAAATTAAATAAGTAGACAATAAATAATAAGGAATAAATAATGTCGAAACAAATATATTTTAGATAGAAATTTGGTGTCTCATTGGCTGTTTTCCGATTTATCAAAACAGCGGTCATGGCATACCACAGATACGGTAAAAAGTGTTTACAGTACTGACAGGTCTGAGCGTTAGTATTGACATTATTTTGATTTTCAATGTCACTATCGCCACTTTCCTCGATTGCAAAAAATGCTTGAAATACAGGCATTTTATCATCTCCATTGGCTACACCACGTACTCCACTCATTTTTATATCAAAAAGTGCTCTGTTCGGTTATGTTTAACTTGTTGAATTCGTAAGCACACTCACAAGGGGTCCGATTAATACAACTGACAGATGTTGGCGCGCTTATTAAATCGGACCCCAAGTTAGCAGTTGAAATGTCGTTCCTACTGTTTCGGTAATTCGGAAAACGGCCATTGAGTTATACTTAAATTGTAACAATATATTATGTACTTTATTTACAGAACACAGCAAAGAACGAAGAGTTCGAAATTCTGAGGCTATTTTTATTTTCAATAATCACCAAGTAGCTAGAAAAGCGGCTCTTTAATAATTTTGTACAAAAACTAACAAATTTAAAAACCGTAAATATATTGTACTAAAGACGCAGCAGCAGTTAAGCAGACGATTGTGCTGAGCTTGAGTATTTTATTGTGAGTAAGTATGTACCTATCTCCCACTAAATTATATAAATGAAAGCTTCTAAACTATTTTAGAACAAGTATACTTGTAAAATTCTATTTTTTTTTAGTTTTATGTGGTGATTTTAATAATATTTTACTAGATATGCATTAGATTTAGAAACTTCAGTCGGTCACTAATTATTATGATAATACAGTCATGTACTGCAAGCTCAGTAAAAAGTTTGTAAAGTTTGGACATTAAGGTAATATTTAACTTTTAAGCATATTAATTAATATTGCTTTACCTGGTAAGGGAATTGTCCAAGCGAAGCCGGGCTACCATTAAAAATTCGTGAATGGGGATTTTTTAAATATTCTTCTTCATATGCACGAATTTTTTCAGCTTCTGGAACACCAATTTTTGTAAGGTAACCATAGGCAGTGTTATATTCCGAAACTTCAGCGGTAACAAATGCCGCTAAAGCGAAAAGTATTATTGCTAGCTTCATGGTGGCAATGCTGAAATCCATAACGTTGATCAGCCTAACACTCCTTTTATACAAAACGTGATGATAAAACTCTGATTATAATATTAATGACAGAGATTGAATATTGAAATTAATTAGTGATAAACTATGTTAGATTATATATCAACATATCGTTATCCAGCCAATTAAGTAGTGTTGTATATGCGGAGTTATGTACATTATTTTTTGTTTTAATTTTTTGGTCATACTTAACCCAAATATACCTCACTAGGTACTCTAATATACATTCTTTACAAACCTACGAAAAATATATTTACTGTCTTTAAAGATACTGCCGATTTTATTTTCTGTTTGTTCTATAATTATATTCGGTGTCACAGAAAGATACATGTATATTTAAAAAAATGTCAAGATAAAAGTGCCATTTGCCTCTACTGTGAGTGGCTTATTGATCATCTGACGACGCCGGCGGAGAGCTCGCAGCTTCTTCTGATGCAATGCAGGCTTCACCTATCGAAATTCGTTCCCTAGATTTTAATATACTCTAATATATATATATATATATATATATATATATATATATATATATATATATATATATATATATATATATTTTTTTTACAAACCCACTAAGAATATATTCACTGTCTTTAACGAAACTGCCGATTTTATTTTTTACTTTTTATATAATTATATTCAGTGTCACAAGAAGATATATGCATATTCAAAAAAATCTGTCAAAAAAATCACTCGTATATATCTGCAATTAGAGGGGTTACGGGCGAACCCATAACAATGCCATTTATTTGTAAATAAAATTCTTGATTAAACCATAGATATCCAGATGTAAGGCAATGTTCTAAAAGTTCAAGATATTCTATAGAAATGTTGTTTTTTCTAGCGTCCTTTTGAAAAAAATCCTGATATAATTAATAGGTATACTGGTGAACAGCGACTGGACATCGAAAGTGACTATGCAATGAAATACGCGAA
The DNA here is from genome assembly GCA_018249855.1 of Eueides tales michaeli. Classification (NCBI taxonomy): domain Eukaryota; kingdom Metazoa; phylum Arthropoda; class Insecta; order Lepidoptera; family Nymphalidae; genus Eueides; species Eueides tales. The sequence continues at coordinate 14,590 of DWMZ01000271.1, read as the reverse complement.
GTATATCGAAACGACGTAAGTCGAGACTTATTTTTCTCAAGATTTAAGATTCACGGACTCAAAACTGCATTTATAACAAAGGATATGCATATTTTATTAACCAAAGTAAATTACTACTACTACTAGTTATTTTTGGTATTGGTGTGTAATTTATTTTAATATTAATAAAACTTTAGTAATCGAAATAATATACATTGTGAGAAATATTAAATTAACCTTTTACCTTGACACTCATCTCTAGATTATTCCTTTCTTCTTGCTATCATACATGATAGGCTGTAAAAATTTTGTTTTTAACATTAAAACTTCTTTCAAAATTAGAATATTTTTTTTCATATATTTTTATGGCATTCACCAAATTTGCTAAGGGTGCAGAAATATTATTTTGTGTTCTTTTCAGAGTTACTAATAGTACAAGCTATTTCTTGTGACTTGATTGCTTCCTCTTATATTCGCCTCCAATTCAGCAAGATCGTCAGTTAGTTCTTGAGAATGTGACCATAACAGATCATCAATATTATCAGCAGTAACTGCAATATCAAATGAACAATATCAATTGTGATCTAATCGACATTTGTTAATCTGTAGATCAAAAAGTTTCACATAATTTAAAAAATATAGGCAAACCTTTTTCCAAAATTATTTTAAATTGTTGAGCGTCACTTCATCGTAGGAAGCAGTATATTTTTCCAAAAGTTTCTCAGTTCTATGCCATATTTATTTTGCAGTATGTTGATGATTGGGAGGCAAGGGGGAGAACGGTCTAGCATCTTTCCGGCCCAATTGTCATCCTCACCTGCTCGCACTGGTAGTTCGTATGAATAGCTAGTGGCGGCAGCTTTAGGCCTGTCGCGGTGCTCCCTGCTAGATAACAGACGAGGTTCTGGCGAACCAAGAAATGGCGGTATAACCATATGCCCACCCGGGCAACCGCGTGGAAGAGACTACAGCGACCTTGGCGTATAAATAAGCCCTAAAATGTCAGGTGCAGAAGGCAAGGGGAAACCACTGCACTATTTTCCCAAGAAAGTCGGCATGAAAGTACAACAACAAACGATCGCCATGCGAACTGCTTAGCAACGGGGCTGTGGAAAACGAGGCCCCCCGTGGAATCTCTGCTACTGGAAATATTATGAAACTACGGATAAACCATAAGATAGGAACACGAAATGTCCGAGGCCTCTTCTCGATCGTGAAAAACTGACCATCATGGAACGAGAGTTTACTAGAAATGGTATGAACATCTGCGGACCGAGCGAGACCCACTGGCAGAATAGCGGACATAGATCCACTGACATTTATTTCTCCGGTAATGAAAACACCAGTCGTAACGGCGTTAGTCGTACAGTCGTAGCGTTTGTCATCCCCAAACACCAGAACAACTGTGTAATAGGCAACGAGCCTGTAAATGACCGTATGATATGTAATAAAACTCAAAACAACTCCAGTGAACCTGAACCTCATCCAAGTTTACGCACCTACCAGCACATTTAGTGATGAAGTCAAAGAGAACTTCTACACTCAGCTTGAGACCACCATCGCCAAAATCTCCATTAGAGAGCTACTTCTAATCGTGGGCGATTTCAACGCTAAACGCTAGGAGCTAATTCTAGTCAAGTCAGTGACTGTGTGGGTTATTTTTGTTTGGGAAAGCGCAACAAAAGAGGTGAACGGTTAATTCGGTTTGTTTCGGAAAATAACTTTACGATTAAGAATAGTATGTTCCAACACCACTTCCGAAGATTATACACATGGACTTCGCCTGATGGAAAATAATAATAATAATTGATTATATTCTCATACGGACGCGATGTAGAACATTCATTCAAAATGCCCACACCTTACCATGAGCCAACTGTTAGTTAGTTCATCAACTGTTGATATCTAAGTTAAGAGTAAAGTTGAGAGCAGCTAGAAAACAAAAACCAAAAAAGCGACTAGACGTACGGGACACCTCAAAAGTTTTTGGAATATATACAACACAACTGGAAAAAATGGACTACCGCAGAACATCACGACGAAACCACTGAGCTTTGGGATCGAGCAAAACATATTATCTCAAATGCGGTCACAGATTCAAATCCACCTATGACAAGACACAAGAGGCAACATTGGATGGCGGATGGTACTTTGTCCCTAATTGATGACAGACGAGAAATGAAATCCAGAGGTTCCGATGTAAAGGTTTTGAATCGATTATCAGCGCAAATTCAAGCACAATGAAGACGAGATCATAACGCTTACCTAAATAGCATATGCAACGTAATCAAAACTCACTCTGAAAAGTACAAATTTAAAGATTTATACCGCAAGATTCGCCTTACCCATCGAAACTGTCAAAGCCCTAGGTGAATATGGTACCTGAATGTTCCATACTATTTGTAGCAAGATATGGCAGACGGGAGTATGGCCAGCCGAATGGACTCACACAGTCTTTACTCCTCTATACAAACAGGGCTCTAGAAAAAAAAGTGACAATTACCGTCTTATTGCGGTCATAGCACATGCAAGTAAGATACTGTTACATATACTTAATGAGCGATTGAAGTCCTATCAAAGGACAAGTAGGACTTCAGACTCCAGAACAGGCTGGCTTTGTGAAGGGCAAGGGAACTAGGGAGCAAATTCTTATCGTACACCAAGTCATAGAAGGCACGGGAGTTTAACAAGCCCGTTTATATTTTCTTTGTAGATTTTTCCAAAGAGTTTGATTCTGTGAAGTGGCCCGTTTTATGGAATACCTTACTACAAATAGGCACACCGAAGCACCTAGTGCACGTTCTAAGACAGTTATACGAAAGAGGAACTGCCTCAGTGTGAACAGACGACATTCTATCAAGCAACTTCCATCATAGCGCAGGTGTCCGTCAATGGTGCATAATATCACCACTACTCTTTAACGTTTACACCGAGCTCATAATGCGTATCAGCCTTGAGGACTGGATAGATGGTATAGCGGTTGGTGGCAGGATGGTGACAGGATGCAAATTTGCGCTACGCCGATGATACAACTCTTTTCGCCTCTTGTGCTCAGCGTATGGAAGAACTTCTCGAGAAGATAGAATGCGTGAGCCTTGAATTTGGATTAAAGATCAATCGCAGCAACGCGAAAATGTTGATTGTGGACCGCGCCAACAATAACTCGCCGAAAATGACCCATATTGCAAATTGTGAAGTAGTCCTGTAGATATACCTTGGTACTTTACTCACAAGCAATAGAGGATGTATTGAGGAGATTAAAAGACTGTATGGCTATAACTAGAAATGCAATGGATAAGTTTGGGAAGATACGGAGAAATATCACCAAGCACACTAAAACTCGATTGGTTCGGACTCTTGTTTTTCCTATTTTCTTTTACACTGCGGAGACATAGACCTTGCCAGAGATGCACAAAGATTGACACCCTGGGAATGTGATGCTAGAGAAAGATGCTCGGAATATCTTGGACAAAATTCCATACAAGTGTCTATATCTATACTAGAGGAACTCGGCAACAAAGAGCGACTATCACCTTTTATAAAACCCGCATTTTGAAGTTTATCAGGAAAGGCAGCGACTTCATAGAACGGCTCGTGGTGCAGGGCAGGAGTGGAGGGTACCAGAAAACGCGGTAGGTCACCCATGCGATGGACCGACCAAATAAAATCAGCTGTGGGCGGCCAATTGCATGAGTGCACTAGTATGACGACCAATAGAACAAAGTGGCGAGAATTTGTGGCGGGAATCACAAAAGCCAAGAACGTGCCTACATGACGACCACCACCGCTCTGTCATGAGCGCAACGACAAAGAAGATGTTGATGATACTATGATTTTGAATAATAGCCAAACTTAGGGGATCCTGTCACTTAGTTTGATTTTGAATCCAAGTGTACAAGAGTTTTTTTATTTTCACAACTTAAGGCATTCCTTTTTCTTAATTGTCTTTCTTATTCTCTTCTTTACTTTACTTTACTATTACTTCCTGTTTAGGTGGGATAGTTAGATTCAAATTCACTTAAATATATAAATACAAATAAAATCTGTCAAAGATGCAGATTTTGTTTGTACATATATATTTAACTAAAAAAAATCAGCGGCATATACCGGGTAATCTACGCTCACCAACACTAACCCCGCAGATATTGACGTCGCCGAATTCTCCTAGTCGTAAATCGAAATAATTGACGTATGCTTGAGGAATAGTCTCAAAACATTATTCGACGTAACTGAAAACGAGCAAGTCGTGTAATGTTTGTAATGACATTTTCTGAATGTAGTAGTCTAGTATAGCGAGCCGGGGGCGGAGCCCCCTAGTTAAAATATATAAATATATAAAAAAAAAACACCTAAATTACACCAAATTAGTCGCTGACAGAGAAATATTATAAAAAATAACTTGAATGAATATATTAAAAATATGAAAAGTAAAAGTTGTACAAAGAGGTGAGTTCCTTACAGCTAGAGATTGCAGCAGCATTTAATTTACTATGTAGTAAATTAAAATTATTTTTTCTGATAAATATGGAAGTGCTCGAAAGAAATTAGAGTGCACATATGCGACACTAAAACAATGCAATTAAATTACAGAAAAATTTGTATCACACACTAAATAGTGTGTGTGAGTGTCAAGTGCCCTCACTAAGCCGTCCAAAGCACATGTCAGAAATATTTTTTCAATCTCAGTCTGATAGAGTGCCGGACAATTTTATAGGGAACAAAAAGTTACAACCCATACCAAATAATAAATAAAAATATTTCTAATATTCATTGTTATAATACAATTTTAGTTGTTTTAATCTATCTATATATTTGAGAAAGGAGAATTGTAAATATAAAAATGTTACAAGATTATCATTACATTACAATTGATGTATCTAAATGTTAAAAAAAATATTATGTTACATAAGTTACATCGCAAAGCAATTGCAAGAAAATGATTTTCGATTTAATTTAAATAATATATTAAAATAATATATAAATAAATTAATAATAATTATGTAACATTAAATGAAAATAATAATAAATTTCAATGAATTGGCATAAATAATGTAATCAATACAAGGAAAATAATTTGACATGTGATAAGACTACACTTATCTTATTTTTATAAAAAGCAGATAGCAAAAAGCTATCATATTTTTTACTTTATACCTTAGCCAATACTGTGGCTATAGAGTAGCGTGTTAAATTGTACTGTTCCTATTGAAGTGTAATTGGATTCCGTTCTAATTAATTTAAATTAAATAATAAGACAATAGAGACTATCTCTGGCAATATGTAATTATGTATACTGATGATACAAACTAAGTGCATCAAAACATACAAGATTTTGTTTTCATGGAATAAAAATTGATTTATTCCTAAATTGTTAGAATATTTATGAACTTTGTATTGCAGAGCATTGTTTTCAAAATTTTTGAGGTTATTTTTAACTTCCATAATCACCAAGTAGCTAGTATGTTCAGCAGAGAAAAAATACTTTAATTCGCGGTCGCTCTATGATGATTTTGAAAAATTCTTACAACGTCAATCTTACAACTATATTAGTATAGGCACTTCTACAATTATCTAGATCTAAGAAATCTATAGTTGTATATGGTGATTTTAATATTAGCTTGCTAGAGAACTCCACCACTTCTACTAGATGCAGGTTTTTATTAAATTCATATAACCTAGTTACTTTTTTCTTGACCCAACAAGACTAACTAATTGTACTGCCATTTGTATTTGTAATATTTTTACAAACTCTTTATCTAGAGAAAAAATAATATGTTAAGCTCAGATTATTGCGGTCAGTTGGCTTCATTTTTCGTCGGTTAAAATAAAATTTATAAAAAAATTAAATAGTTTGTATACCGACATTCGGAATATAGGAAAGTTTTCAAGTAATATAATAGCAAAACTTCAATACTTTTAATATGATAAAGAGCCCAACTTATTATATGGGACTTTTCAATGTAATTGAAAATGAGTATATGTAGTATATGCTATATTTACTTCTAAAACCGTAAATTCCAGGAGTTTCTCATCATATAATCATTGGGTGAGTGATGGGCGATGTGTCATTAGCTATGTTTGGAGCTATTTTAAATTACTTAAAAAAGTATATTCCATGGCAATATATTTATATATTAGAGTCAAAATAAAAATCCTTTCACCAAATTAAAATTACATAAAACATAATAAATTGTGAAACTGGAATTGCTGACAGATTATAAAATTTGCTGAGGACTCTTAAGTTATTACAAAATAAATAAAACGTGAGTCCCAAGATATTTAATCATCAACTCTAACACCAAGGCAAGTTACACAACTCTTCAATAGGCATACATTGACAGTTAAGTTAATTATGGAGGTATGAAAAACTAGGCTTACGCAATTTCAGTATATATATCGTCCCCGCTGAGCGCGTCACCTACCTTTACATGGAAAGAGCGTGCTTCTAGATAGTCAATATTTTGAAGTCATAAATCCTCCTCCTAGAGTTGACAATGTGTCATATAAATGTGCTCATCGGAGTTTTGTACAACCCGAACGACCAAATCAATTATTTTAGTACTCTGGATGGATTCTTGAGCACCTCCGAACCCAATATGAGCATGTAATTTGTAGGGGCGATTTAAACACGTATCTTTTAAAAAATGACCGTAGGCATCAGTTTTTAAAGAAACTTAATGAGTCGTGTAAATTGCATGTTTTACCAATGTCTTCCCCAACTCATTATTTTCCTAACTGTAGGCCTTCTCTTCATGATTTTATTTCTGTCTCTAATCCTTCTTTTGTTTCTTCTCCTCGTCAAACTATAGCTCCGTTTTGTTACGTCCTAAGATTAGAGACAAAATTCTTTTTCAGCGCAATTTTAAGCATATGGATCTGGAATGCTTAAGGGATGATGTGAGGAACATCGACTGGTCTTCCATAAACGTCGTACGTCATCAACTATTATTGATAATATAGGCTACGTTCCACTAAGCGATTATAACGTTCAAAATGCTCCTTTAGGCGTTCCACATCGGTCGTTGTGGTCGCGGCGATAACGTCACTCATGACGTCATGACTAACGCTCACTCCGAGCCAGTCTTAGTATATTTATGTTACTCTTTGCTCCGAGCCTACAACGACCCATCTAAAAAAGTGGGTCGTTGTGAGCGTTTAGAAAATTAGCGGCACGTTCAAAATAAAACGCATTAAAAATGGCGACCGTAAAATTGAATTTATTTAATGCGGAAAGATATATTTAGTAGATGTGGATGTTTCTGCAGCGGATGCTGAATATGCTTCCACAAGTAAATATAATTATATGAAACAAGCTTAAAAAATGTTTACAGCTTATAGTCAGTACAAATATATGCCGCCAAAGACATTTTAATAATATTTAAATGTATCCTAGAATAATATAAATATAATATAATATGCTAATAAAAATAATAAAATACACCACTAATTACGATTTTTTTCAATATAAATCAATGCAATCAATAATTATTTAAATTTATTTTTACAGATTAAAACTTAATCTCTTAAATCTTTTGCTTCTTTTCCTAACCATATATATTATTTATCTATACGCTCAAAAAACACACCAAAGTCGAGAAGCGTCACTATCGTAAACTCAAGTGGAACGGTCCACTTGAGTTTACGACAGTGACGCTCGCAAATAAGCGGAACGGGATAAACTGTGGTCGTGAGCGTGGTCGTTGTGATCGCTTAGTGGAACGTAGCCATGGCAAAATCTTTAACTGCAGAATTTGTTAACATCTACAATATTCATGCCCCTGTTAGACCAGTTCGCACAAAGAATGCATCTGCGCCCTAGTTAACTCATGTTATTAGGAATGCTATGACAAAACGTGACAGAGCCAAGCTTAAATAAAAAAAATCCTACTCCAGAAACTTGCACTGCGTATAAAAAGCTGCGAAACATCTGCAACAGAATGTGCAGGGAGGTTAAGCGTTGCGTCTATACAAAACCATCCAGAATCTCAACCAGGCATAGGTTTGGAGATTGTTGGAGTTATTTGGTGTAGGCAAAGCCAATGAAACTCATCAAGTCTCAGTGGATCTTAATACTCTAAATTCTTTCTTTACAACTCCACCTTTGCATATGAATCTACAAATTAAATTTCAAACACTTGCTTTATTACCTGATATTGACCTACCAAACTCTGTCCCGTTTTCTTTTAAAGCTGTATCGGAGGATGATCTAGAAAAGTGTGTTAGCTCCATTTCTACCAAATCCTTTGGAATTGATAATCTCAGCTAAGACATGATTTTTCCAGTGTTGGATAGCATTCCACAGTAGTCACACACATTTTTAACTTTTCGCTGTCACGTAGTGTCTTTCCTTCACAATGGTAGACGTACGTATACTTTCTCTCCTTTACTGTGTGTTATTTACCAATAAGACTCCACATTATTTAAGGGAGACGTTTGAATATTTAGCACGTTGACAAATAGGTTAAGATCCTCTGCAAATCTCACTTTAAGGATACCAGTATGTGCAAGGAAATTTTATAAGCATTCCTTTGCAGTACAAGCAAAAAATCTTTGGCATGACTGACCACTTCCTATTAGCGTAAAATCTTTACGTATATTCAAGAAAGCTGTTCAAATCACTATTTAAAGAATTGTGCATTATGAAGACATCTATTTTCATTGTTTTTTTTATATATTTTATAGGTTTACTCCTAATTATAATATTTATACGATATAAATATATATTATAGTTTACCTATTATATATGTACGTATGTATATTTGGACCACCCACTATTTATTTTTGTTTTTATATTTCCTAATCCAATGGTTGTCTGGAAGAAATCGCTAATTCGCGACTTCAAAATCTCGCCATACACTTTATTTACGGCCTGCAGTAAGAGATTTCTAAGGATCGTCCTTATCTTAACTGGCTCCCAATTCGACTTCTCCGTGATATGCACATTCTTATGCTACTTTTTAAGATCCCTAATTATAAGATTTTTTCGTCTTGCCTACATCTCCGTTTCAACATCCTTCCCCATCCCTCACGCTCAAAGTGGTCGTGCATTGTCCCGATATGCCCATGAAATCCTCCTAATATCAATTAAATCCCAATTAAGGAAACATTTATTCGATACTTTAACTATAATATTACAAATAACTTTGATTCAAACGGTCTTTTTTTATCTTTTTTCACATTTGTCTATATAATTTCAAGACTATTATTATGATAAGAGTGCGTGGGATTAATTGCTATTGGTACTCACTCGGGAAGCTAATTATTTTATTAAATTTACTTAAAGTTATATTTTGAGAAGCAAACCCGGCTTCCAAGCCAGTGGTAGATTGGCATTTTTACAGACATTATATATGTAACAACTTAACGATTCAAGAGTGCTTGTAATAGCTTAGTTAAATTTTGATTTTATTTTACTTCGCGCTTCTGCGCCATGTATTGTCTCCATAAATATCAAAATAATACTAGAGACCTGCTTGCGGCTTTGCTCGCTTTAACTAAGGGATAATTCATTTTATCAGTGTTTAAAATGACATTTTACTATAACGTTTTCTAATGTTGCCTTTTATATTATTTTCAATGAAAAAATTTTGAGCCCTTCTCTCGGTTTGGTTTATTTATATTTATTTTTTAAGCATATAAATAAAATTAAAGTGTTTATTTGTGATTTTAAAACAAGACAGATACTAAGGTACAAACAATTAGAAAAAAAATGTTTGACTGCAAATTTGTGTATATTTACGGCCCACCTGGATAAATTAAGTAAATGCAGTATTTTTGCTTGTAAAATGAAATAAAATCCAATAAGAATAAAAATGATGATTTATAATAGTGTATAAAAGTACACTACAATCAGTAAGTTTTTAAGAATCTTAAATATACACTTTTAAACTCAGTCATCGAAAGTTTCAGTAAAAATCATAAACTATAGGTATAGGAACAATAAGACAACATACAATTGCATTTTAATTTTAATAAAAAATGTTAATATTTTAAAAACTTATAAGTTATCGTTTATAAATCTGATGAATAATGACACTCTGACGAAGGCTGCTGGGAAACCGACAGTGCACCAACGTAAATCATATGACGTAAGACCGATCTGTAAATTAAGTTAAGTTAATTTCCTCGTTATATTTTTCCTGTGCCACGGAGGCAGGGTAACCTTGACATTCTTGAGCTATCTGTCACTTGTCCGACCAGATCAGTAAAAATATTTTTTTGGTCCTAAACGCGCTCTTTATCTACCCGTGACCACAGACAACTTCAAAGTGTCCGGACCGTCGAGTTTTCGATTTGTATAATAAATCTGTAACTAATTACTGCCTGTCCTTAGAAGGTACCTAAAAATATACTACTATACTAAAAAAATCGTGTAGGGGTATATTTTCTACGTATATTAATGTAATAGGGCACAAAATAGTGTTTTTGTACGCACGTTTGTCTGTGCCTTTGTACGCACTAATCTCTAAGAAATTATTTATTTAGTTTTAGTTTTCAATGTATGGTGTTTTGAAAATTATAATTTTATATTTTTACTATTTTTAAAGTGTTATTCCACACTTAGGAAAGAAAAATACTAAATTTAAAAACGTATAAAAAAATTTGAATGAAGCAGATTTGAACCCGCTTTTATTATAATTTTATTAGTATTAAATATACGCGAAGTGTCATAGACACAGATGATTGAGCGAATATGATTTGGTATAGACGTAGAAATATATTATTTAAATAGAAAGTTTTAACTACCAATAAGATCCAATTATTAGCATATAAATAAAATTATAAGCTTATATTACAATAAATAAAGCTAATTATAATAAAATACTTTATTTATTTATAATTTAATTTATATGTTAATTAACATAATACGATATCTAGAAGAAAGTAAGAAGCCACGAGTAGATAAACCGCAAAAAGACAAAGGCTTGTCTCAATGAATGGATTCCGGATATTGTCACGGAACAAATAGTATAAAATTGTCTGTACCTGTTAATACGACAGCTGTAAAAATATGCAATTTTATAAAATTGTAGCCGATCAACAAAGATGCTAAGCTAAATACAAAAAATAAAATATGAACATACTAGGAGGGGTTCGTCGTTCATCATTACAACGAGTGAGCCACCAGAATCTCCACCGCAAGTACTGGAACTCAATAAAGTTCTTGTGCATATGTTAGAGTCTAGGAAAACTAGTTCTGGGAAGAAGTTCAAGCAATACGAATTATCAAGAACTGTCATGCGGCCATAGCTTAAGTATTGGTAATCTGCGATGGTGGCATGTGAAAAGAATAGACTTATTTTGATATTGATAAACTTACTTGAAGTCAAGGCTAATAAAAAAACTACATAAGCTATTGCATATTTTGTTTACTTTTGTGATTTTTTGTAAAATTAAACAATATCCTATAGCTTGCGTATTTTTTTTGTAAATGTTACAGAATTGGGCTTTAACATTTAAATTAATTACTTACTATCATTAGTAATTCCAAAACCTGAGGCGATAGCTTGTTCACCAGCAAAATCGTCTAAAAGTTGAAATCCACTAGGAACACGGATGGTTTAATATAAGCTGGAAAACAAAAATTATGTTAAAAACTACGCTTTAATTTATCATTTTATCTGTATACATTTTAGCTTTATTATATGCTTTAGTATATATAATGGTATTTTGTCAGCTGTACGCTGTATTTCGCACATTACAGGGTAGGCAGCAGCGGGACCTTGGGAAACTAATGCTAAGAGACTCTGTTCCATTTACCCACATTTTTGCCGCATTTGAGGCATTAAATGATAAATGAAAGACTTTAACGCCGAGCTTGTCCCGGTTGCCATAACGAAGAAATGAAAATATTTATATTTCATTTCTTCGAGAGAGCACTGAACTCACAACCCGTCGGGTTAACAGCCACATGTCCCTGCGTCATAAGATGCCTCTTTATGGTATTCAAACGGTTAAATTGTGTTAATTGCTCATCCTTTTTGGTTTTTCCTTCAAGTATCTGAATGTAAAAACTAAATTTGTAAATAAAAAGTATAAGAATAGTAGCATTACCTGAATCTGGTAAAGGTTCATCTAGTCGAATAGCAGCAAAATCATTACGGAACAACGAAGGGGACCATCCAGGGTGTACAACAACATCTTCTGCTTGAATTCTGATGCCACCGCTGAATAACAGAACTGATGTTAATATTACCGTGTATCTAGACACCTGACTCTGGCCATCTGTTCAGCAATGCGCGGCAGTAAGGAGACGAGTGCCGCTAACTACAACAGCACCACATACACTTCTACTTTTGCTTCCTTCAAATTCTCCAATCAAGCCTGCCTACAATTATAATTACAATTATTATTACAACAATTATACAAATTATTAAAAAGAACTATTACAATTTACTAAGTATTCAATTACTTTTAAACGTAACGTACACGTGCAGTTGCAGTTACATTTTAAACGTAAGTATTACAAAATTACAGCGTCTCAATATCGAAAACTACAGAATTCTGCTCACCAATGTTTCGACTGTGATATTAAAAAAATCTAAAAAAAACAATTCTTGTCGTTATGTAAAATATTCCGTGCGTTTTAGACTTGGTTATACTATTATCATTATTTGCGCGTAATAATACGTGATAGACAAAACTTGGCATTGGCAGTGCCAAAGTGTTTATTAGTAGTGAAGAAGAAAGAAACTTTTTTATTTGTTGCCAACCCTTTATCTTAATAAAGTATTTTTTATTAATAATAAAGTATTTATTTGAATTGTCCAAGTTGAGCTGGAGAACCACTAAATATTCTGGAACCTCATTTCTTAAGAAGTTATTTTTCTACTTTTTCAATTCTTTCAGCCGCTGGAATACCGAATCTCTCTAAATATCCATAAGCGGTATACTCTGGAAATTCCAGACCGGGTTGGATAACGTTAGCTGCGGCAAAAGACACAAAAACAAGAACAATAAGTGCTAGCTGCTTCATGATGGAAATGCTAGCTGTGTATTAAATTAGTAATATATCAATCAATCTCTATATACTAATGCTGATATCTTGCTGCTTCTAATATCTAAGATAATAAATGAGATTTAAATATGAATATGTAACAGGTATTTTTTTTTTAATAATACAAGATTATGCTTTGTTGTTGTTCGCAACAAACAAAATTCTTCAATTGTCAGCATTAAGTCTTTTAAATACATTTATGATTGTACTTGAATTTTGCTTAGTAATTATTTTACATTTTTATTTAGTAATAAAAATGTGAAATAAGTAACCAGAACACATATTTTATGGTATAAATTAATTAATTTTAATTTATAAGAGAGTTAGTATATTAACCTTTTTCAAATTTTATCTTATAGAGAACTAAGAGACCTTTGCCCCCTGACCAAATTGTAAAATTAAAATGTATTCTATTTACAACAGAAATTGTATTTTTTTATATTATAGGCAAGAAGGACTTTCAAGCAAACAAAAAATGTTTCCTACGTGTCTTAACGTACAATTTAACTTTTTTTTACCATATTTCCAGGCGCGTCGTTGTTACAACGTGATTTTTTTGACTGACGGCGCTGTATTTGGTAAAACTCGGACTACTTCAGTGGGTTAGTTACCTTGGTTTTAAACATAATTTGGGAAAGAAATTAGTAACGCTACCACTTTATTATAAGTGTAAGGAGATCTCATAGTTATATATAGAAAGAAAGAACAATAGAAAGAAGCATAGGTTTCGCGTCCGTGCAACCGCGACAATCTTTCGCGGTGAATCAGTAACTGTTATAGATCGTTTTTTGACTGATCTTGGCTTTTGGCTTGGCTTTAATTTCATTGTTTTTGCGTAATATATCAACATTATAAGGGTTACAAAATCTGTAAAAGACACTAGACAGAAAATATATTAAATTCAAAAATATTACTTTTACTATTTTAAAATAGTATTAATTTAAATAGTATCAATATAAAGACACTATTTACAATATTAGGTTTGCGGTAATATCGTTTAATTCTGCATGAAATAAACTACAAAAAATAAGTTATAATACTCACTCTCACATACTCAGTTTCAGATCTGAAGCATCGTGTGTTGAGTGGTATAACTGAACGCGCTTTGCCTTGCTAGAGCGGAGTAAATAAAAATATTCAATATTTAAATTGAAAATAACAAATATTTTTTTTTCTTCGAGTGGGGAACGAAATTACTACATTTTTTTTTATTATAATATTTACCTGAAATTTTAGTTTTCCATGTATAAATATATATAAATGATGTCCCATAAATTGTTATAAGTTATACTTCATAGAAATATACCGCGACGGAAGAATTCTTTTTTATATAACAGAAAGATTATATGTGATTTATATTTCATAAAATGATGTAATGATAAACAACCAAACAAGTATTTACTTGCGTCATATAGATGTGAAAATGCTACTGCTAATTATGTTAGGCGATTAGACGAATATAGATTCGATATCTGCAGCATTGCCCCATTACTCTGGGGCAATGCTGCAGATATCGAATCTATATTCGTCATTCAAAAAAGAGCGGTTCGGGCCATATACAGCATGGGAGCTAGGGAATCCCTAAGAGAATTGTTTAAAGAAACGGGTATTCTT